>JBAGKK010506899.1:48816-82955 GCA_037177015.1 Euceroptres primus | reverse complement strand
TCACCGTACCACATCTCTCTCACGCTCCCTGCTACATCCCGCCTATCCTATCCTACCTCCGTACGGGATCGTATCAATAGTTTTAAAATTGGAAAAAGTTAAATATTTTTGAGTAGCATTGAATATTGATATTTAATTACAGCAACTTTTTAAAATATATAGAAGCCTGCTTTTAGAATCTTTTTTTTCTAATCATGTTTTTTCATAAAATAAAATAAAATTGTTTCATTTGAATAGGTTGGAAGTACTTTAAATTCGGCGTCAAATGAGTCTAAATTGAAAGAATTTTAATGATTTTTAAAGAGGTTATTCCTTAAAAGATAAAAATTTAAATTTCTTTTCAACCATAAATAACTTCGGAAGCAATACAAATTTTCATACTAATGCTCTTGGGTTCATTTCAAATTAAAGCTAAATTATCTCAAATATTTTTCAAAATTAATTTCAATCTGAAAAAGGAATTTCCTCAAATCTGCCAGAAGTTTGAGTAAAGTTTTTATAATCTTCTGTTGCAGTTTCTCTCTCTTAGAAAAAATATTCAAAAATGTTATTGACCAACAGAATTAAATTTGATCTATCTTATTGCAATATACATTTATTTTTAAATTATTAATGGTTTAATTTTAAAAAATTTATGATTTTTTAATTCCATCTTGAGCCCCTAACAAATTTTAAAAAACCAGTTTCCAACTTTTAGCAGCGTATCTGAAGTATATAATTAAAATTGAAACGCAAAGAAACTTAAATAAACCAAAGAATATTGAAGAATAACTTTCGAAGTTATTCATAATTGAAAAAATTGTAGTTTTCTCTAATGGAATAACTTCTCACATAATTGATGAAATCCTTTCAACTTTGGTTCATTTGACGCATCAGAATTTGGTGCCCTTTTCACTAATTGAAATAAAGTATCATTTATTTAATTTCATTAAAAGATATCATTCAAAAATTCATGGTATTTTTAATTTATATTCTTTTTTTTTTGTAGAGGATGAAGATTTTACCTTGACCTGCTTGAGGGCTTCTTCTGGGGGCAGATTAGCAATACTCCCCATTTGGGTATCAACCCAATTTTTCACCGAGGAGCTTGCGTCACGATATTGTTGCCAAAGTCTAACAGCGTGTTGATATTTATCGCAAAGGGCATCCAACTCGGCCCTGGTGTCTTCCCAAGCCTGGACAGCTTCATTTACTGCAGCTTCAACCCTTTCGCTGACCTCTGCAGTGCAGGACTCCCGCAAGGGTTCAGCCGCTGCTTGAAGTTCACCAATAAGAACTTCTCGAGCTCCTAAGTCTCCATTTAAATCCTGAAAAGGACCAATAATTAATTAATCAATACTGAAGATATTAAGGAAATATAAAAAAAATAGGAAGCTGTGGTTCAGAACTAAACTTCAAAAGCAAAAGGACTTCTTCACTGACGAAAATATTTTCTTGGGCCAGTCTTGTCAGTAAAATACAATAGTGCAAATTTATTAGTTGGTATAAAGATTTTTTCTCAACAAATAAAATCGTTTTACCATTTTAAATTAACAGTGCCATATTTTTCAAACCAGATTTTTATATAAAAATAAATTTTTTTGTAAAATAGTTTGCTGAACCAATTGAAGACATGACAACTGGTCTTTAACGAATTATCACTCTTATGGCTTCAACAAGGTTGCTACAGATCAGAGAATTCTGGAAAGTCAGGGAAAGTCAGGGAATTTAAAAATGGTCAGGGAAAATCAGGGAAAACCTTCAAAGAGTCAGGGAATTTTTTTGATTCAACAAATTATAATTATATCTCAATAGTTATAATTATAATTTCACAATTATAATTATACAATTGTAATTTAACAATTATAATTATGTAATTATAATATTTCAACATTATAATAATATCAGGAATCACAGTCAGTCCTCTATTTCCCTTTTTTCCCTATTTTCCCCCTTTCCCCTATTATTCTCCAAATCTTCTAAAACCACTTTTCTTAGTTTCACTCCTTTTTCATAATTTTCGAAGAATTATGAGAAATAAAAACTCGTGATATTCAAAAACTCTTTTAATGTATTCTTAAATTTCCCATAATTTCCAAATTTTCAAAATCTGTGAATCTTTTCTAAAATCTCTTAAAATCTTCTAAAATATCTAAAATTAATTCAAAAACCTTCAAAATTCTCCAAAATTTTTGAGACTGTTCTAGAATTTTCTGAGTTCTTCTAAAATAATCTTATAAAATAATATTCCAAAATTCTTCAATACTCTACAACATATAGACTCTTCCAGAATCTTCTAAAATTTTCTCAATACTTTCGTAACCTTCAAGAATTTTCTCTAGAATCTTTTAGAATCCTTCAAAGTCTACAAATTGAAGATTATCGAAATTCTCTCGAATTTTTTAGAATCTTCAAAACTTACCTGAAATATGTAAAAATTCTCAAAAATATTTTAGGCTCTTTTAAAATTTAAATTATTTCGGTTCTTCCGGATTCTTCCATAATCTTTTAGAATCTTCCGGATTCTCCTATAATAATATTATACGATCTTAAAGAATTCTTAAAGCAATCTTAAACAATTCTTAAAAATTCTTTAATATTTTACAAAATATACTAGAATGTTCCAGAATCTCCTAAATTCGTCTAAAACCTTCTTAACTCTTCCATAATCTCCTAAAATCTCTTAGAATCCTCAAGAATATTCTAAAATGTACCTGAAGTTTTGAATGTTCAAATAAACGAACTTCTCAAATTTATCTTGAAATATCGTTCAATGTACAACATAAAGAGAAATAACATGAGCTTCTATATTAGTTTCTATATTAGCTTCTATCATTAGTTTCTATATTAATAAATCAATAGTTTAGAACAAATTTGTGTATAAAATAAAATTAAATAAAAATTTCGTTCACTTAAACTTTCAGAACTTCAAGCACATTATTCTGAACTGTATTAGAATTTCTAAAATTCTGCATAATCTTTTAGAACTCTCTTAAGTCTACAAAAGACTAATAATCTTGAAGAATCTTTTAAACTGTTTTCAGAATTTTCCTAAAATTCTATGGACTTTTTAAGTTTAGAAGAGACTAGAAGATTTTAGAACTTTATGGAAGACCTTGGAAGAATCAGGAAATCTCTGGGAGATTCGAAAACACTGAAAAATCTAGATTGTATTGTAATTTTTAAACTTCAGAACATTTAATGAATCTACAAGTTTATGGAAAATAAAAAATATTCTAGAATATTTTAAAAGATTGTTGAAAAGTCCAGAAGTCATGAAGGATTTTGGAAAATTCTAGAGCATTCCAAAGATTCTGAAAGTTTAGAAAGAGGAGTTTTTATTGGATTCTAGACAGTAATTGTAAGATTTTTAAGGATTTTTTCCTTTGTATTTTTAAAAGAAAAAAACTTCCCCCTTTTTGTAAAAGAAAAAAACTTCCCCTGATTTTTTAAATCAGGGTGTCTATCGTTTCTTCTAAAAAAATTCCAGAACTTTTCCAGGTTTTCCAGGTCAAAAAATAAATTCTTCCAGGTATGTATTATTTTTTAATTATTACCATAAACTTTGATGAAAAAATCTCTTTTTCTTGAACCTGTATAATGGAAACAATTAAATGAACCATATAAAATGTTTATTATGCGATTTATGAAACTCTTGAGTTTAGCTATAACTGTATCTGCATAAGTTCAAAAAAACTATTTTTTGTTTAATGGAATATTTTCTAAAAAGAATTAGCAGTTTTCTACTAATCTTTAATAAAAAACTATTATTTTACAATAAAAAAGTACAAATTCACTTAATAAGGCTAACTAACAATTATGCAGTTTAGTGACTTTTTTCAATTTCGACTTTTTCGATCCGTTTTTTTTAAAAAAAGCTTTCTTTTTCACTACGGTCTTTTTAAAAAAAAACTTTATTTTATCATTGAAACAAGAAATCAATTTGGGGAGTTCGAGAAACTAATGTACTTGACATTATTTTATTAAAAGACTTAAAATTTTTTAAATTCCTAATATTCAGTTTTTTGCTGCGTTCTTTTTTTAAAAAGCTTTATTTCGTTACTAAAACAAGAAATCAATTGGGGAGCTGGCAAAACTAATATACTTTTTATTATTTTATTTAAAAAACTAAAATTTAAATAAAAATTTTTTAAATTCCCAGTTATGAGTCTTTTGATCTGGTTTTGTTTAAAAAGCTTTATTTTATCACCAAACTAAGAAATGACAACTAAACTGCACAATTACCTGAATTAGTAAACTAGCCTTACTAAGAGAATCAGTAGTTTTCTACAAAAGCTTACTGAAGCCTCGACTAAAGCAATTGATAAATAATTATTTAATTTGAAATTATTTCATCTCATTATTTCATTTGAAGAAAACTACTAATTCAGATGTACAGATAAGAATTCTAGGACCATGAATGAAATTCAAGGATTTCTCCAGGTTTTTCCAGGTAAAAAAAATTCAAGGACTTTCCAGGTTTTCAAGGATTTCCAGGACGCTAGACACTCCGTTTAAATCTCTTTTTACGAAAAAGAAATTCCCTATTTTCCCTAACGTTGAGCTTACTGAACCACCGTGATCCCTGAATTATATAATTATAATTATAACGAGAGATAACGGCCAGGGAAAATGAAAAATTGGTCAGGGAAAAGTTAGGGAATGTCAGTGATATTTGAAATTGGGATTTTGTAGCAACCCTGTTCAATTTTTTTCAGTTATCTTGCTTTTGAGAAATGTTGGATTCTTAGGCTTTTTTTTTTTCTTTATTTTTTCTTAGTATTCTTATTTATCAGACTAATATTCTCTTATGCACAGAAAAAACCTGAACTGAATTTGCGTAGGCTACGCTACTCAAATGGAGTTCAGGTTTTTTTGTGTGATTTTGAATTATCGAACAAAATATGTTCGATTTTTCATTTATTTGAAGTCATTTTCCTCGAAATATGGGATCAAGGGTTATATTGATTGGCTAGGGTGGAAAAGTAGGTGGACAGTGGTAAAGTAGATTCAGTTCGGAAAATCAGTGGGTTAACGAACTCCAAGACTCGACGCAAAATTAGTCTACGAAAGCCTGACCGAATTCATGTACGACAAGTCTGAAACATACTTGTCTCGTACAGTTCAAGTATTTATAGATGGCATTAGATCGAACCCAACATTTCTCCCTTTCTTTCCACTCTTTTTTCTTTTTATTTTTTTATTTTTTTCCCATTCGAGATTAAAAATGAATTAAATATCCTATGGGGATGAAAGCAAATTATTATTAGTTTTTTTTATTTTAATATTCACATAACATTGGTTTCGGAAGATCAAGTCTTTCGAATCTGAGGATAAAGAAGCATTATTTTTACTATACACATTTTGACATAAATTATCATGGGGCCATTCTTTTATTCTTCAAAAAATAAAACTTTATTCTCGAATGAGTTTAAATTAAAAATGACAAAAACAAATTCTGTGCTTCTCAATTTATCCCTCAAAGTTCAAAAAACCGAACTAGAGGACGAAAGTTCTGAAAATTTAAAAGTATTTTAGAAATGTGTTTGCAAATGAATTTATAAATGTTTTAGAAATATGTTTGCAAATAAATTTAAAAACATTTGTAGAAAAGACTACAATTTTCTGATATTATTAAATATTTACTGAATTATATTGGTTTGAATTGAACACGATCTCAATTAATTCATATTTCTTGTCTAATCATCAAGGAATTTAATTTATTTTCTTTTGCAAAAAAAATGATAAGACATAAAAGTTAAAATACAAAGTAGGGTTCGCTGATAATTTTCAACGTGTATAGGTGAACATTATTCCTAAAGGGAGAACTTTGTAACCATCAATGAAATTCCGCGAAGTTTACTCAATTTACCCAACTCACTCGTTCGTGTAGATTCAAAGTGAAATTACTCTTCACGTAAAAAGTTTCTTATCTCAAATGTAAGCCAGTGGAATAACAGGCGCACTTGCAGGCTTCTGTGCGCGCAGCTGTTCCACATATTTTAATACTGAGGGCAAAAGCACCTATGCTGTAAAATAATGATAGACTATTCTTTACTGGAACAATATACATGTGTATTGTTCGCGAGCTCGATCAATGAAACTCGTGGGTGATTGGCTTATTATTATTTTTAAAAAAATAATTTAATATTTAGAATTATATGATTAATAATTACATCAAATCCAACATTATAATTTTTAATGGAAATCTTAATGGAAATTTTTTATGTGAAATCAAAGCAAAATTTATATTTTAAAAAATCAATTTCAAACGTGATTTATCATTATTATTTTTTTAATGCATACTTATCTCTAAAGAGCCGGAAAGTGAAATTTAGGTAATTTACATTTCAGTCTGAACCCTTTTTTGCAAAAATTATTATTTTGTTTCATTGCATAAAATGGTTTACATATTGAGAAATGTAAATTCTTAATATTAATGAAACGTGATTTAATCAATTTTATTATTAAGATGCTCAAACTGACAATATTTGTAGATATATTTTTTATGATTTTGGTTTTCTTAAAATACATAATTTCTTATATTCCGAAAGAACTCGAACAAAAATTTAACAAAAAACTAAGATTCTTCATATAAGAAGGAAGAGCTTAGCGAGATAATTAAAATAAAGTTTATTTTCATTTTTAAACATTTATATAATTATAAAAAACTTTTCTTAAAGTATATAGGTACTTCAGGATTGCTAAAAAATAGGGGATTTCTTTTTCCACAGGGGATTTAAAAAAAATGTTATTTTTTTTAAATACGAAGGAAGCTGCAATTCTGCAGATTCTTAAAAAAACCTCAAAAATCTTAGATTCTAGTCTAAAATCTAATAAAATACCCCTCATCCCTCAAATTTTTAAACTTTCAGAATCTTTGGTATGCTTCGGAATTTTTTAAAATTCTTCACGACTTTTGGACTTTTCAACAAACTTTTAAAATCTTCTAGAATATTTTTAATTTTCCATAAAATTATAAATTCATTAAATCTTTGGAAATCCCAAAAAATTCTCTACAATCTAGATTTTTGAGTGTTTTAGAATCTCCCAGAGATTCTAAAACACATTCTAATTCTTCCAAAATTTTCCATGAAGTTCTAAAATCTTCTAGTGTTCTAGTTACTTTTAGACTTTTTTTGCGAAGACTCAAAAAGTCTACAGAATTTTAAGAAGATTCTGAAAACTGCCTGGAAAATTCTTCAAGATTATTAGCGCCTTTTGTAGACTTGAGTGGGTTCTAAAGGGTTCTGCAGAATTCTAGAAATTCTTATGCAATTCAGAATAATCTTCTTGAAGATCTGAACGTTCAAATGGACGAAATTTTTACTTAATTCTTCCAAAATTTTCCATGAAGTTCTGAAATCTTCTAGTGTTCTAGTTACTTCTAGACTTTTTTTGTGAAGACTCAAAAAGTCTACAGAATTTTAAGAAGATTCTGAAAACTGCCTGGAAAATTGTTCAAGATTATTAGCGCCTTTTGTAGACTTGAGTGGGTTCTAAAGGGTTCTGCAGAATTCTAGAAATTCTTATGCAATTCAGAATAATCTGCTTGAAGATCTGAACGTTCAAATGGACGAAATTTTTATTTGATTTCATTTTAAACTCAAATTTGTTCTAAACTATTGGTTTATTAATATAGAAACTAATGTAATGAGAAAGAAGCTCATGATATTTCTTTTTATGTTGTAGATTGAACGATATTTCAAGATAAATTTAAAAAGTTTGTTTATTTGAACATTCAAAACTTCAAGTACATTTCAGAATATTCTTTAGGATTCTAGAAGATTTTAGATCATGGAAGAGTTAAGAAGATTTTAGACTTTTTAGAAGTTTCTATTTCTCACAATTCTTGGAAAATTATTCGGAACTTTGAATATAAAAAGGGGGAAGAAGAATGAAACTGTAAAAAAAGTGATTTTTTAAAGAAATTTGGGAAAGGGGAGAAATAGAAAAAAAAGAGGAATGGGGGACTGACTGTGATCCCTGATAATATTATAATTTTGTAATGTTATAAGTATACAACATATTTGATAATTATGATTATAACTATTAAGATAAAATTATAATAATTATAATAAATAATTATTATAATAAATTATTATTATAATTTGTTGAATCAAAAAAAAATTTCTCTGAATCTTTGAAGGTTTTCCTCGACTTTCCCTGACTTTTTCTGACTTTCCAGAATTTCCTGACCTGTAGCAACCCTGTACTTTCAGCAAAGTTTCTTATAAATTTTCTGATTGAATTCCATATCAACATTTTTTTATCTGCTTTTTCTGATAAATATTCTTGTCAAACTTTCTTATTAAATTTTGTGTCAACTTTTTCATTTAATTTATTATTGTGAATAAAGCCTAAATTGAGAAGTTATAGAGCCACTCCTTTTAATTAAATACTTTCATTGAGAGTGTAATTTAATAGCACTCGATTAAGTGCCGTAAAATGAACGGAAGGTAGAAAAAAAAGGAAAATAGATTCGATGGGTGTGTGATCGTGATAAAATTTGTACAGTAGCCGGAAGGGCAAAGCAGTATGGAATTATCGTTTCGAATGAGTGCATATGAAAATTGCAAAAATAGGGTCTCTTTGATCCTACTCTAAATGCAATCATCAATGAATTTGTTCCCAATTAACTAGGCACGTTTGCTATTCAAAGTCAAGCTCAAGTTACAACTATAGTATGACTAGCTTTATTCGTTTCGATTCCATTCAGTAAACCTGTCGAACAGGAAAATGACCGGCTGATACTTATAGTCATAAAATTAGCCTTGCAAATTTAATGTCTGAACTTCCTTTCAAGAAAATTAATCCACTTTGTTCCTAGATATCAAAATAGAATATTCAAATAGTTCCAACTTCATTTTAAGCTTTCAACCATTTTTTATGGTAGTTTATTTATTTATTTTATTTATTTATTTATCCAAAAGTCATAGACCAATTACAGGAGAACTTATCTTAAGAATTAAGTAAGAATAGTAATAATAACAATCGCAGGTAAATAAGGCAGTTATTGTATTCAATAATAATTTGACTTTTTAATTAGTGTATGAAAACAATTTTTTCTAGTTTAAAAATCCTCTTCAGAAGATGTCAATCCTAAACAAATTACTCTGAATTTTTATCACTGAAATTAAGGAAGTTATTTCAAAAAATAGCTTTAGAATTTTGGTTTCAAAAATGACACATCTGACACGAATGGGTTAAAATCTCTAATAATATAATTTTAATGATGATTACATAATTCAAAAAATTATTTAATTGATTGCTGAGTATAATGAATTTTCGGTAAAGTGCAAACTTAAAGTTGGTTGGAAATGGATTATTAGAAACTCTGAAATGAGAAACGTGAGTTTTAAAGATGCAGAAAGGAATCGATTTTGGTGAACAAATTTTAATTTATGTAACATGTAATTTATGAGAAATAAGAGGGCCTAGAACCGAAACTTGGCATGCTTTTCCTGTTTCCACGTGCCATCGTTTACATACCGCATAGCCACGTCATCAGACAAATGGTTTCTATTCTCTACTCTCATCTCCAATAATAATTATTAGGCTGTTTTACTTCTATTAGGCCATTTTATAATAGATTTGAAATCGATTAATATGGAAGCTATCACGTTTTATTTCTATCATTTTTAAAATTATCCATTGAAAATTAATCTAATAAATTATTTTGCTATTTTCGATTTGAAAGATATTTGATCTCATTATCAATTTTTATTTTTGAATAGCAGTTTAATCCTTTCAGGCCTGACTTTTTTGTGAGAAAAACTATTTTTTTGTGTTTAATAGCTACTTCAGAGACTAAATAAGCAAAAAAAAAATTTTAGAAAATTTATTTTTAAAATTTTTTTCTAGAACTAATAGTTTTTGCTTCATAAATACCATAAAAGATCGAAAATTTAATGAGAAAATAGAAAAATATTTGTACATATATGAACAAAAAATATTTGTACATACATATATGAACAAATGAAAAAGAAATTAATGAAAAATTACAAAAAATATACTAATGGGAACTAAAGTTTCCACTGGTCCTGAAAGGGTTAAATAAAAAGTTTATTTCTAAAAAAATCTAACAATGAAATTGTTGAGATTCACTTCTACGTTCTGCAGAAATCCAAGTTTATGCTTGTGCTGCATTTCTATTCATGGCTTGGAATCTTTTGTGAACTCGGAAAGTAAAGTTCGACAATGCAAGAGACTTAAAAAAACTTTTGATGTCACCATTATTCTGCATTTTTAAATATTTATTTTAAAAAGAGAATTAAGATATTTATTTATTATTATTGATTGATAGATGATAATTATTTATTATTCATTTTTGTTTTTATGTTTATAACAATTTTATAATATTTACTATATAACATATTATTATTTCCTTTTATGTTCTTTTCGCAACATTCAGACGAAACATAAACAATCTAGAAAGTGTAACAATATAACAATAATTAATATAATTAAATATATATAATAATAACCTCTAAAAAATTATATACACATAATTATTATCGTTCAAGATAATTTTAATTAAACAATTCGAGTTTAATAAAAATAATTATAAAGAAAAGCTTTATATGTAATTTTTTAAACAAATATTATTTTGAAGCAAAAAATTTCTAGAAAAAAAGTTAATGTTAATGTCCTCTGCGTAAACTAAACAATGAACAGCAGGCATCACAATTGTGAAATCTTTTTGCAATCAGGTCTCCATTCTAATTATTATATTATTATTATTTATCGGCATTTGGAACTCGAAAGTTCATTGCCTCATCTACCCGAGACCGCCACGCGTTTCTATCTATTATAATCATGAATTATTCATATTTCTTGCAATGGGAAGCAACGTAATATTAATTAACATCAATGTTTATATTTTTATTTTCACTTACAAAATGAAAATGATAAATAAAAGTATAAATAATAAAAATCGATAAAAATAAATACTAAATAATAAGAAAAAATACTACGAAAACGATTTGTTTGACTCAAACAACATTTGTTTAAACGAACTTTGATTTAAACAAGTTTTTACTGAAATTTACGATTAAACAAATGGTTTACTTATTTAAAAAAATATTTATTAGTTTAAATAAATTTTGTTTGATTTAAAGAAGAATTTGTTGATTTCAAATGAAAATGTTTTCTGATTCAAATAAAAATTTGTTTAATTCGGATAAAAGTATTTTTTTCTTTGACCCATATTTTTAATTGGATCAAAAAAATATTTTTGCCCGTGATGAACTTTTCCTTTTTACCAAGTTAGTAACACACAAGCCGTAATATTTATTTTAGGGTTGCATTCGGTTGTAAAATTTTTATGACAATCTTTTTCTGAAGGTCAAAAAAAACGGGGTTCGTACTAAAAAATAAAAATAGATTTTTAAATGTATGATTATTCTAGCCTCCGCGTGATTTTACGTTGATAGAATAATAATTCTGGTTTTCGCCTTTAATTATGCAGCATTTGTCCATTTCTTATTCAACTCTCGAAGATGTTTATACAATCATGAGTAATCAGAATTAGTAAATGCAATTATTTTCACTGGATAGTTTATTTTTCATATTAGGCTTAAAATCTTGAATATTATTCGAAAATTAATAAAAAATTGGTTTTTAATTATGAATTTTTTGTGTAAAGAATTTGTTTCATACATTTTTACATTCTCATCATCAATGAGAAGATATTAGTTTTCTTTACTTTTTTGAATCAATTTTAGAGATATTAAAATTATAAGCTTTTTGCCATTGAATATTTAAGTGTAAAAAATATATTTAAGTGTAAAAAATAAATCTAAAATGTCCTTATTCTTAAAAAAATTAATTTAGTCTTTCTTTAAAAAATTCGATATTATTTAAACACACTGTATGCTTTTTTTACTCAAATATTGTAAGATAACAAAACTGAGTTTGTAAAGGAAGTGGTATCCGTTGACCGCAGCTGATAGGAACTTGTGTTTGATGAAATAATTACAGTATTTTTAGCGTAATTTCTGCTGTTTACGAGAAATCATTTTTATCAACCGTATAACTTCTTTTTTTTCGATACTCTTTATTTTTGGACATTACGCGACTCTCCAGGCGATAAAACATACACTTATGGATACTTCAATAAATTTCCAAAGCTCTGCAAATCGAAGTTTAAAATAGAAGTGAGAGAAACTATATTTTTAGACAAGTTGAATTTTTCGCGTTTTGCTGAAGTATATTTCACGTTCACTTAAAAAAAGATTGTTTTCCGTTCAAACATAAAAAATAAAGTATATTTTTATGAGATACATAATATTACTTACAATCTTTAAATGTCATAATTTGAACAATTTTTAATTATTTTCATTATGTTAAAATTTTCTAAAAATTGACTTTCATCATTGTAAAAGCATGTGTATGCTTTTTACAAATATCAGGACAAAATTATAGATTCGCAAAAGTCTTTACTCAGGAGATAAATGTTTTCTTAAGTTAATCGAAGCAAAATGATATTTACCTTAAAAGGATTTTTATTTACAATTTTATGTCTACTTGTCCTTGGGTTTATTCATGAAATTGAATTTTTTGAACAGGAGATTTTTCCTCCTTAATGGAATTAGCTTCTTCCATTCGAAAGTCAATTTTGGTTATAAATACTGCATATCTTGCTTTACTTGCAGGAAAATCGTTTAAGATTTGTTTACAAACATTATATCCAGAGTTATTATTGTAATATTTACAATCATTAATATATATATATATATATATATATATACAATAATCATTTTAATATTTCTTGCTGAAATATTACTTTATTCAGAGTATTTATTGAATCAATTCGATTCGTAAGATTTATTGCATTTTATTGTTACAGCAGGCACTCCAAATTTTAAAAAAATACTGTTAATCAACAAAGATTAAAATATAAAGCAGGGATATAAAGTATCAGTCAAATAAAAAATTATTTTATTTATTTAATAAAATAATTGTCAAGGAAAAGAAAGATCATCAAATTTTTTTGTCTTTAATAATAACCCAGGAACTCTTTATCTTTTAGTTTGTTACCTAAAAGTTTTAGTTTTATTTCACTAAAAGTTCAGGCAACACTTTTTATTTATTATTCATTTTTTTTACAACATGATATGAAGTTTTTAAAACATTTCCGGAGTAAAAAGGCTCCCTTATCTCAGATCAGGTCAAAATGTGCAAAGTTCTGCGACTTAATGCATTTTTACAGTTATCCTCCAAGGAAGTTGAAGCGATTTCCGCATCCGGCAATGCTCATGAAAAAATTTAGTTGGCTCACGCGACGATATATAGTGATTTTAACTCAGAACTTATTAAAGCTTTCGGGAGCGTCAGATGAAAATAAAATAAAAAAGCTCGATTCTCATGAAAGAGTTTAACCTTCTTCAAGAAAAAGAGCTCTTAGTCTGCAGTCTCCTCTGTAGTTACCTTGAAGCTATATTTATTTCACGGCTCATCTTCGAACCAAGAGTTTCTTTTCCTTCGGATTTTTAATAAAAAGAATACACTTGATTTTGTGTATTGAAAATTAAAATTTTCATATTATCCTCAACTTATTGCCACACTTGAGACTAATTTTGGTTTTTGAAAAAAATTTTATTTGATTTTATATTAAAGTATTTCTTCTTTGTGAAATTATCTAAAGGAAATACACGTAAATACCGAATTACCGAGTTTGAAAATTATGGCACTACTTGAACGACGGTTCGCGCCTTACTGATTTGACAGGCAATGTACGATAGCGTTCCAGAAGTAGGACTGAAAATTTGATGCGCATGCGTTAATGGGTAATAGTACTATTTTATTAACTTTGTTATTTTTCTTTAATATTAAGAATTTACATTTCCTAATAAAACATTTTATGCAAAGAAAAAAAATAATTTTTGCAAAAAAGGTTCTTTGGTATACTGTTAAAAAAAAACAATTTTCGAGAAGGAATGGTTCTTAGTCGCCCAAAAAAAACTTTGTTATTTTTGTTTGGAATAATGGGAATGTGAAAATTGAAAAATGGAAACAAGTTCTGAGTTTTTAAGAGTCGTTTTTGTAATTACTAGCTTTTATTTATTTTAGGTAGAAAAAGATAAGTTTTTTGTGAAATTATTAGATTTTGAATTCTTCCGTGCTGAATAAGTTAATTGAAAATTGCAAATTTTTAAAATGTATCTAACAGGGTTCGACAAAAGCATTTATTTGCTTTTTTCAAAAACGACACCCTTACAAATGGTTTCTTCCAGTAAAAAATTGCCTCTGATTTTAAAAAAAAAATGTTTCAGAACTTTCTGCGTGGCAATTTTGTACCATAAATACTTATGTTATTTAAATAAACGTCGATTATGGATTTTTTTTGTTTTTGTATGCAAACAAGAATACCTAATTTCCCCAGATTTTTAAAATAATATTCAGAGGTCGTAAGAGATTTTGTCCTAAATTTTTGGATGTAAAGCAATTTTTTGGAGTTCTTTGTCATTGAATTTCCTGTATTTGTTTAGTTTTGAACTAAATTATTAATAAAAAATAAAATCCAAAAATTGCACAAACATAAATTGGAAGAAAATCACCTAACGTGACTTTTAAATATTATTTTTTGAATCTGGGAAAATTGTTTTCATTTGGCCGCGCACAACGTCTTTAAACATTTAAAAATAAATTTTGTAAGATCTGAAAAAATCAGGAACATTTTTTTTACTAAAAGAAGCAATTTATAGGAGTCATGCTTTAGACAACAAAAATTTAATTGCAATTTAAAAAGGAACAATGAAATGTTTAAAAAAATCATAGAACATTTCATACACAATTTTATTTCGCAATTTTATTTCATACAGCATTTTTATATTTTTATATTTTAATTCTATAAATTATAATTTAATTGTGAGGAAATGCAAAACTTTAATTCACAAAGGAATATTATATTTTTACACAATGGTGCATTTCATAATTCATTTTAAATTAATTATTTTGTAATTAATTTCATACAATATTTTGTAGCATAAAGAAAAAGAAAAATTGGCATTTTCATCTTAAACATATTTTTTTTTCCTTTTGGTTTACGTTTACCTCGAAAAGGGAAGAATAATATTTTATTCCTTTAAAATATTTATTCTGTAATACAATTTTTATGAACTGAATTATATTGTCCAAAGTAATTAAAAATATAGCAAAAAGTTAATCGGAAAATGAATTTTTTATTATGTTTTTCAGAATGTTGATGCAATTTTTTCAAATCTAGTTTTGATAAGTTAGTTAAGGGGGGGAATAGAAGAATTTTCAAGTTATTCTATTCGGTTTATAATTTTTTCTATTATCAATTTATACAAAACAAATTATAATAATAATTTTAAAAAATTCATTAATCTTTGGAAAAAGATCTAATTTTTTTCTTTATATTACTATTAAAAATTTTTATTAACTTTTATAGCATTATTTGTTGTATTTTGTAAAAAAAATAAAAAATTTTCATTAAGTTTTATAGCATTATTTGTCCATTTTGTCAATGTTACTTTAATTTATGACATTTTAGAAGCAATACTGCAATATACTAAGTTTGCGTAATTCTGGAATTAAACAATTGACTATTAGAAAAAAACAATACAGTGTTAGAAAAATCTGTATTAAGCTTTATATACGGTATATGAAGCAAATATGCAGTGCGGACATTGAAATCTAATACACACACGCATATGTATTAAATTTAATACAAAAGTATCTTAACCCTAATACAAAATGTATTAGTTTTAATATAAATGTGTAGTAAGTTTAATGTATATTGTATATTAATCGTCAGTTAAAATACAGTATATTAAAATTAAGTTACATGTACATTAATCTTAAAAATTATGCGTATATTTGATCATTTCTGACAGTTTAGAAAATAAAAACAATCTGTGGAAGAGATAGAAGAGAAATACAGGAAATCGAATTATAATATTATAAGTCGAGATTTAAAAATCACTACTCTTAAATCCAGGATTCAGCATTTTAAAAAATTAAGTTACTTAATTTTATCATGATTTGAAATCACCTACATAAATGAGTTTTGTTTGAAATGTCTTATCTAAAGTGATGGCCTGAATCTTGATCGATGACTATTGTCAGAATTTCACTTTCTTCAGTTTATTAGCATTTTAATAATTTTTCCTAAGCAAACTCAAAATCTTTCCTGATTTTTATATCTGTTGTAAAACTTTTCATACCATGTTTTTCAAATCATTTTTGGATAAATACTAAATTATTTTCTTGTTACTCTCCAAAAATAATTTTACGATTGTTTATAACATTAAAGCTTTCAAAAATAGGTACAGAAGTATAAAATAAAATATAAATAAATAAAAATAAATCTTATAAACTTTTCTCTTTTGGAAACTTTTATATTCCCAGAAGAAAACCAAAGTTAGCTTTCCCCTTTATTAACAAACTTATTTAACTAACTTTTTTATATCCACATCATTAAGTATTTAGATTTTTGCTTATTAAACTGATCCAAAAAAGGTTTAACATAATTTATTTCCTGAACCGAAAGAAACCACAGTATTTAAAAATTTCCAAAATTCTCTCTTTGAAATTTGTGTATAAATAAATAAATAAAAAAAAATCTGACTCACCTCCAAACGTTCGGTAGCCTTGAGCAGCCTCTCGTAATCTACAGACCCTTGAACAGTCAGCAGCTCCATCATATAATCAGCTTCTTGAACAGACTGTTGAACCATTTCCAATTGTCTTTCAAATCTTCTCCACAAGGCCAGTCGATTTTTTAACGAAGCCAAAATTCGAGCACAACGAGATTCAAGTTCAGAATGATCATCCTGAAGACTAGAGATGTCCCTTTCAACTCCAACTGGCGATACCGATACTCTCATTCCCATTGGCAAGGTGTGAAGAACTTGACGAAGAGCCATTATATCCTGCCAAAGCATTGCTAATTCCTCAGCAACTGACTGACATCTATTAACAGCTCCTGCCACGATATCACTTCCTTGTTTTTCACTTCCTTCGCATTGATCCAAAATCGATGATTGCTTCTGATGAGCTCTTCGAACTCGATTCAATCCTCGTTCCAGGGCTTGAAGACGTTCTCTAAGAAGTTGAGCTGCATCCAGCTCTTCACTTATTTGACCTTCAATCCTTCGAGCTGTTGAGAGCAGAATTCCTACTCTTTCACTTTCTGCTGCTGGAAGGAGTCCTAATCTTCCCAATTCCTCCTAGAAACCAAAAATTATTTAAAAGTTAGTCTAGGATTTTAGAGATCAGTTTAGTACAAAATTTGGTAGAATAAAACTTGATCATTCAAAGTTTGATAACTTAGAACCTAATCCATTTCCTCATTGATATTTTATTGATAAAAGATAATAATCTTACCTGGATGACACAGACTCGTTCGAATAATACAGACAGCCTCTCCACATAAAGTTCCAGTTCCTCCTCAGTCTTCAAAACCCCATGGAATCCCTCTATTGTAATTCTCAACTCATGCAACTCCCTCTCAAGAAGGTTCAGTTTCTCATTAGCTGGGACACCTTCAGAAGATATATTCTTCCTCACAGCTGTCTGTATCTCATTGATCCTCTCAGTCACCTGATTCCATCTTTCCTGGAGCTGACCTCTGAACTGTCTTTGCAGCATTTCATCAGACAAGGGAACAATTCTTAAAGCCTGCTCGAAACAATTATCAGTCTCATTCCTTATGTTGTTGTGAACCTCGTACTGGGCCTTCAGCTCCTGAAAGCAAAAATTCATCCAATTTAATATCAAGTTTCTTTTTCATTAAAAATAGATTTATGCATTTTTGATAGCTGCCTTCCTCTGAGAAATATTTATTCCTCTAAGAAATATTTTTTCCACTGAGAAAGCTCAGACATCACGTTTATCTCATGGCACTCAGCCAAACGTGAAAGCAAATTGCAATTTGCAAGAAGCTTTTCCCCGAAGGCATCAGCAGTTATCTGGCTATATTTATCCAGCTAAAAAGTCAGACATACCCAAAACTGACGCATGTGTCCACCGCAAGGATCTTCAATACTGGCGAGTCTCCTTTCTGCAGTTGACATCCAATGTTCTAATCGGTCCACCAAAAGCTCCTGAGTGCTCCAGCTTTCTCTGAAAGCCAGCAAACGTCTCAAGGAAGATTCGACGTTTTCTTGTAGCTTAACAATCACATCCAAGGCCTCTCCATATCGATCTTCTGAATCCTCGACGTTTATCAGTTCCTGGAGACTTTGGGCCACACTCAAAAGCTGGATCAAACGAGCATGATGTGTCGCAACATCTGATGATAGAGACTGCAAAGAAAATACATTATCTCTATCTTTGATACCGTTTTTTAAAGAAATACTAGGTTCTGGGTGCAACAATTCAAGAAAAATAATTTTAGATTCCTACCTGATAGAGAGAAATATACTGATCATAATCAGAGGAGGTGACTGTCTGCAAATCAGGAACTCTTTGATGAGCCACCTGCAACCATCCTCTCTCCTCCTTCATCCCCTGTTCAAGTACAATCCACCTGGAAGCTGCCAAGGACATCTGCTGAGCTTTGGAAGCTGCCTGATCCAACAAAGAAGTTGCTCGACTATGCAGCTCTTCATGAAGATCAGAGTGTTTGGCCCTAGTCTCAGGATCTAGGTTACCTTCCAAAGACTCCAAAATAGCTCTACAATGATTCAGGTTCACAAAGAACTTTCTGTGCTTCTGCATCTCTTCCTGAAGATGTTCGAGACTGATCACAGTAATCGGACTGTCCAAAAGTTCCTCTGCAATTTCGGTTATTTGGGCAAATTCCTGAAGGGTGTGTTCGTACTCTTCAGCAAGAGCTTCAAGTTGTAGGAGGCGTTCTCTTTCCATGTTGATGTTATGTTCGATGATTGTGGTTGTCTCATGAGCGGTGTAAGCTTCTTCTGGAATCGTCTTGCCAGGATAGTCTCTCAACAAGCCTCGAGCCGAGGTCAAAAGCTTTGATGTCTTCCACATGTGGCATTGATTTGTGCTTTCCAGTTTGTCCAGTTCTTGAAGCTTCCATTTGGTGGCAAAATCGCTTTCGATGATGTTGTCTAGTTGTTTTCGTTGCTCCTCGACAAGTCTAAAATTAATAAATGATTTGAAGTTTCTACAATTGAGAGTTTCTACAATTGAGTGTTTCTACAATTGAATGTTTCTACAATTGAATGTTTCTATAATTGAATGTTTCTACAATTGAATATTTCTACAATTGAATATTTCTACAATTAAATGTTTCTACAATTGAATATTTCTACAATTGAATATTTCTACAATTGAATGTTTCTAAAATTGATGTTGATGTTTCTACAATTGATAAATAGATAAAGAAATGAATGAAAGTCTACAAACTCACCTAGACAGGTTGTTCACACCATTCAAAAATTCGTCCCACCTTGACAGTTCGGCATTTACAAAACTCTCCCCATCATTCGTGACTTCTTCGATAGCCTTGAGTTGATGTTCCAAAGCATCAACACATTCTCGAATCCTCTCTCGTTCCACTTCAGGGTAGTTTCCCTCAACACCTCTCCAGATCTTATCAAGTTCCTTGACGCTGTTCTCCACGTGACTAACTTCGTCCTTGAGTTTAATGAAGTTGTGTTCATCCCCACGAGCTGGTCCATTAGGACACTCTCTTTCCAGAAAGACCCTGTATTCAATAGTTTCCAACCAGGTTGAAATCGTTTCAACAATTGTAACCAGATTCTGTTCCACCACAACTACATCATGAACTTCAACAGCAGTTTTGAGATAAGCTAACTGTTCCCTTATGGTGGCAAATCTTTGTTCAGATGATTCCTGAACAGGCAATTGGTTCAGTGTGGCCATGTGTAAAACGTTTGATAGATAGGAGGTTTGTTTTGCACTTGGAGAACTCTTAACTCGTTCAGATATCATCTTGGCTGCTTGGGTTCTTTGAGCAATTGGATTTTGTGATATCTGATATTCGTGAGATTCTGATGCTAGAAGCAGAGCACTGGAGTTTGATGATTCCTTGGAACTGGTGCTCTGATGGACCAGCAGACGATCTTCCCATGAAACAGTTCTTTTCGCTGGTTCTGATTCTGCAATAGCTTCAGCATATGTCTTGATCTCCTTCTTTTCTGGTTTGGTTTGTTTTTTAGCCAGAACTGATTCTGTGGGTGAAAGTAGTTCCTCTGAAGTGTCCATTGGCTCAGGAACTGTATTAATAGATATTGCTTCTGGAAGGGAGTGTTGTCGTAAGGTTTCATGAATTGGATCAGTGTTTCCAAAAGACTCTTCACGTTCTTCAGAAGCTCGTTTGCTGGATCCTTTAATAACTTCCGAATACGTAAGCTTGAAGGAGGCTTCTTCAGAATGTTCTGAACGTGTGAAAGTCGTTCCAAGATCAGATGATTCAGATTCCAAATGACCTTTCTTGATCTCAACAGTCTTATGTCTCTTCTTTTTCTGTTGGCGTTTTTCTGCCTTTTCGGCTTCACTATCTAGTAAGGAAGAATCCTCGTCATCTTTATCCTGGCGTCTTGATTTGCTGACATTGACTGAAAATTCTGAAGGGTGTCTTTCAGACATTTTAAGAGTTGCTTGAAGTTGGATTTCGTAGGAATTGTCTGTTGAGTCAGTTTCTGACATGGAAGTGGATCCTCCTGTTGCCACTGATCTGAATTTATCTTGAAGTTGTTGAAGATTTCCTTCAGCCTTTGTTGGTAATGATGGACTTGAAGCAACGCCTCGAATTTCTTGAATTGATGTTCCCTCAGATGATTCATCATCAATTTCTTGGACATCGATTATTTCACCAGAAAGAAGGTCTTCTGCAGTGTTGATAACTACTATTTCAGGATTAACATCTTCTGGAGTCATCTCTTCATTTGTAGGAGTCTGTAAACCAGGTGATGTTACTACTACTTCTTGCTCTTCTTTATCCTCTTCTTCTTGATCTTTAAAATCTGACAAGAGAGTTACTTGTACAGACTCAATTACTGTTTGCTGATGAATTGAAGCTGTTTCTTTAACTTCATTAATAGTTTGAGCACTTTTCTCGATTGTCGGAATCAACTCTTCAGTCTCCGTCTGTATACAGGTACATGAGGTCTCTATTTCTAGCTCAGGACTAGTTTGAGTTTCTTCCTGACTTATCATTTTACCTTCATCAAGATCTTTCTTATCTAAAACCTCTTCCAAAACTGGACTAGTTTGGGAAACTATATCAGTTCCTTCTCTTGGACTTGTTTGAATCTCAGATTCCTGAGTTTGTGCAACTCGTGGACTATCCTTTGGTGTTGTTTGGGTCTCCATGGTACAAACAGCATCTTCATCAATCAGACTAGTCTGTGTATCGAAATCCTTCATCTCTGCAACTTCAGGAGAAGCTGGTTTACTAGTCTGTACATTGACCTCTGAAGTTAATACAATATCAGGAGTTTGGGTCTGCATAGCCATTTCCTGGCAAATAATCTCTTTTGGAACTGGTTCTGGAGTTGTTTGTTGTTCTACATCCGAGGCAGCTTCAATTTTAGTTAGGGTCTGCGTTTCTATTTCTGTTGTAGCCTTTGGGGAAGTCTGCATCTCTGCCGAATCCATGTCAACCTCAATCGTCTGAACATCGATTTCCTCTACTTCAGGTAGTGCTAATGGTTCGGGTTCATTCACTGGAGTTGTTTGAGCAACACTTTCCTCAGTTTGAACACCTTCTGGAGTGATAGTTTGCATCGAGGTAGTCTCCAATTCTGGCAGTTTGGTTGGTGAGGTTTGCACAGCAGTGTCCTGATCAATCAGAGGAGACGTTTGCATCTCAGAATGAACTTCAGCAACTTTCACAGTTTGAATTTCATGCTCTAAGGTTTGAAGAACTGGTTCTAGGGATGTTTGCATCGAGACAGTGACATTTTCTGGTACATCTGATTCATTCAATTTCACTTGGTCATCAGTAGGCTCTGTAACGACTTCGTCGCTACTCTTTACAATTATTTCCTCCTTCTTTCTCTTCCTTTTTCTTGATTTCTTTGGGAGTCTACTACTCTCACCTTCCCCTGGAACAACCTCATCTGTGAAATCAGCTTCGTCAGTTGTACTCTTTGGAAACTCGGTCACGTCTTCTTCCCTTGAAGTTCTAACTTTCTGTTTCTTTTTCTTCTTCCTTTTTCTCTTTGTACCATCATCTTCGTTATCAGAAGCGACTGGAATCTCCTCAACAGTTGTCCTATCATCTGGCTCATATCCAATCTCTCTTTCGAATGTCTCATCTTGTATCGAGATCGACTCAGATGTCTCTGTAATTTCTGCAACGTCAGGTTGTGGTGGATCAGTTCCACGTTTTGATGAATCTGACAAGAGAACATTGATATCAACAGATTCTGCTATTGTGGTCGTCAAACTTGTTGACTCTTCTCCATTGATCTTTGCAGAATCAGTTAAATCTTTTGGTTCCTTTTCTCCCTCGCTGATACTGGTAGCTTTATCAATCATCTTCTTTTCAGGTGCAATTTCAAAAATCTCAGAATAGTTTCGTGATTCAGATTCGGTTTCAGCTTTAAGGAAGGCACTTGTCTGGATAATTTTGTCATTACTGACCTGGACTCTTTCTGATTCGATTGGAAGCTCAATGTCAACAGCTTCTTGGACTATTTGGTAGGTTGAATCTTCTGGTTTTTCGACTCGAGTCTTCACAGAGACAGAGGGACCTTCATCATCTTCTTGTTGAACTGATAGGGCAATTTCCACTTTTTGCATTGATGTATACTCTGGTTTTAAAGCAAATTCTTGACAAGTCAAAACTGTTGTCTCTTGTTTTCCTTCTGGTTTTTCTGGTATTGTAAAGGATTTCGTGTATTTCATTCTGTCAGGTAAAGATTCTGAATCTTCTTCTCCATCTTGATTCACAGTTTCTAATTTTTGTTCAAAATCCCCAGACTTTTGTTCCACATCTTGTGACTTTGGTACCAAATCTCCTGGTTGTTTACAATCTTTTGGTTCTTCTTTCACATCTTTTGGTGACTGATCACCTTTGCTTCCAGGTAAATCAATTTTCTCAACTATTTTTGGTGACTCCAAAAAAGGTTCTCCAGAACCAACTTGTGCACAAGATTCTTCTTCTCTCGGTTTGATTGGCTCTCCAGATTCTTGCTTTTCTAATTCAATGATAGTGGCTTTGTGATGATCATCAGATTCTACAGTGCTTTCATCAACGTGCTCTTCTAATTCTACTGTGCCTGATTCTAATTTAATATTGTGTTTTTCGACTTTCTTAATTGGTGCAACGTCACACTTACAACTCGTTTCAGGCGTTATTGGTGATCCCTCCTTTGATTGGGCAACAGGCTCCTCAGTTGTTGGCTCCTTAAAATCAGTTGAAATTTCACTAACTAATTCCTGTTTTGCATTATCTTCACGTATCAATTCTGACTTTTTCAAATCAGAATCCACCTCTGTTGGTTCCGCTGCTGAACTTGCTACCTCAGGTTTTTCTGATCCTAAAGGTTTTGTTATATCTTCATCATGAAGAACTTTACAAAATGCTGTGTTTTCTTCCTTTTCCACAAACTCAATTTCAGGTTCACGCTCATCTGATTTAGGTTCAGCAACAGGTTTTGGTTCACCATCTGGTTTAGCTTCATCCTTGAAGGACTTTTTCTTAGGCTTTTTCAATTTTTCACCTTCAGAACCAACAGGAGTCATTTCCCTAGCTTCGGAACCAAAGAATGGCCCATGAACTGAATTCTCAGGTGTACAAGGTTCTGAAGAAATCTTCAGTATACCTGAGGTTTGAGGCTTAACCAAACCTTCTGAGTTGTCATCAATCTTATCTGGACCAACAGAAGCGTCTTTTCCCACAAGAGACTCAATGATTCTAGCATCACTACTTCGATGATCTTCACTCTTAACAACATTAATGCTGATATGTGGAATATCCTGCTCATCAATTTCCACTTCCTCAGGTTCCTCTATCACTTCTTCTGTCACCGTCTCTTTACCATCTATTATCGTCACTTTTCTGATGATTCTACGAGTTTTTCGAATAACTCGTCTCGTAACTTGTTGAACAACAGCGTGGACAGTGGATGTCTTTGTTTGATAATCAACACCCTCATCCAAAGCTTCCTTCAAGGCCACTGGCTCCATTTCTTGAATATTTCCTTGGATGACACTGTGAGTAACTTGTGGGACACTTTCGTACTCTTCAACATTAACTTCGGATCCTGGAGCTCCAGTGCTCACTTTTCCACCATAGCTTTGTTTAGTGGACATCTCTATGGTCCCATCAGGCTTTGTGGTAGAGATGATGACCTGTTGACCTCTCATGGTGGCTTCTGAAAAGGCTTGGAGAACAGGAGGATTGTCTCCAACTGCAGCTGTTAATGATGAAACATGTTGTTGAGTTGTATGTCTACTTGTGACGACAGTTTTTCTCAGTTTTCTTACAATAATTCTCTTGGTACCATCGCTATCAACTACCACTTCTGTGGTCACATCATCAGGTTCCACGAGAACAGTTTCAAAAGACTGGGGGGCAGCATGTTGGATATTCAATTCAGATGTGACACTCTCCTGTTTTTGAGCATCTTGGTACGTCATATCAACTACTATATCATCAGGATTCATTCCCTGCTGCTCTCTTTTATTACACTCCTGACTGGGTGGAAGATTCTTGGTGGCTATTTCAATCACATCATGTTTACCATCTGTTGTTTTTCGAACCTTGATTGTTTCCTGGTTCTGGACACTTTCTATGGATACTGGAATTGGAATTGATTCTGTCATTTGTGTTGTTGAAGTTTGTTTGGTGAGCTGAGTAGGTTTTCCTTGAACTGGCAGGTCTTCGAATAAACTTTGACCAGTTTGTAAGGAAACGTCTGCTAAAGAAGGTGAACTGGATTCAAGGGAGGGTGCCTGGTCCAGAGTAGCATCTTCTTGATCTTCTTCTTTATTAGATTCTGCTTCAGATATTTCCTGAAAAATTAAGAGGGTTGGTGAGGGATGATGATTTTTAAGAGATGAGGATGCTGATGACAATGAGGATGTGAGAGGAACGAGTAATTAGTTTCTTCTGGTTTTTACTTATAAATAATAAGAAGAAAATATAATATATATTTAGAATTGATACAATTTTAGAAATATGTAGCATTCTTAGTTAACAATTTTTCTTAAGTAATAATTTAGATTTAGAAAACAAATTTTTGTAATTTTCATTAAGATTAGCGATATTCGCAAGCTAAAAATCAATAAAGATCCTTTCATATTAAATAAAAGCTTCCAAATAAGAAATCAATTTTTATATTCCTATTTAACTTATTTTATTTATTAATTAAAACTAGATAAGCTTTTAATACAAATTTCCAAATTATACTTTATTCCTAAAGTTTATATATAAAAATAAATTAAAGAAAAGTTCACATGCTTTATTTTAAATTACATTTTTTGATTTTATTATTAATGAATAATTAAAATAAATTACTTGCTTAATCTAATGACTAAGCAAGTAATTTATTTTAATTATTCATTACATACTAAATAATTAATACCAATTAAGAATAAACAAATTTCCAATAATCTACAAATATTTATAAATAATAAGAAAAAAATTCTTTGCAAAATATCTATTCTACAGGTGTAAATGCTTAAAACTAATGTGGTGCAAGAGATGAAAAAATAAACAACGAGAGAAAATAAAGAGTGGGGTATAACTGATAATACTTTAATTATGTCAAAGTACAATAATTTAATAAACAGTCCTTAAATACATGCAGTGTCTATTACAACCATCACCTTAATATAAAAGCACAACGAATAAGAGATTTAACAAAGATGACGATGATAGGAGTAATGAAATAATACACATGTCATGAATTAGGAAAATGGTAAAACATACAATGAGTGTGGACTGAAAAACAGTAACAACGATGTCTACAAAAAAAAAAGATATTAAAAATTGGTCGCTATTTTTAAAAATAACTGGGACATCAATATATTACATCTAGAATAATCTCAAACGAAAAAATTGTTAACCTACCATATAAGATTAGTTATTAATTATTAGTTACTAAACAATAATAAAAATTATAAACATACTCTCTTGTTATAAACTTTACAACTTTAAGAAAATATTATCGTACTCGGAGAAAAAAATTTCAACTAAACTAAAAAAATAGTCAGTTGAGTTCCATTAGACTGATTTTTACAAAAATATTTCTTATGGCGTAGAATTGATATTAGAAAAAGTTAACGTCATGCTTTGATAAAATAAGTTAAGTGAGATCATAACTCATTTTCCTGAAGTGAGTCCATGAACTGCAAGGAAAAAACGATTCACATCAAACCTATTTTAAAGCCTGTGTAAATAAATATTTTATTAATAATTCTTAAGTTTTTCAATTTCATTGAAATTTTTGAAATTGGAATTTTAAAAATTTGATCTCATTGTCTCGCTTTTAAATTCGATTTTAAATTATTAAACTTCAATAATTTCATTTAAAATTTCTAAACTTCAATCATTTCATTTTGAATTATTAAACTTCAATAATTTCATTTAAAATTACTAAACTTAAATAATTTCATTTTGAATTATTAAACTTCAATAATTTCATTTTAAATTAATAAACTTCAATTATGTGTTTTCAAATTATTAAACTTAAGACATGTGTCGTTTTTTCCAAGGTTTTTTTCCAACACTGCCCAATGAAACGAATGAAATGATGGAACGTGCGATACAAGATTTTTTAAGCAATTCCCTTCACCGAAGCGTTGTGAGAATGAGATAAAATAAATCCTGAGGTCTGGTAAGAGGCGAGTACCTGCTGCTTTTGTTGAAGACGATTGGCTAATTCTACCAAAGCTTCTTTTAATTTCGTCGCCAGAATATTTACTTCCGGAAGTTTCTCCAGATCAGAAACACGTTGGGTTCGATTAGACAATTCTCCCTGCAATTCCTATGTGCAAATCGACAGGTTTATGAACCAAAATATAAATAAATAAATAAATAAATAAGCCCTGATAGCACTTACGGTTGCAGCAACCTTGTCTAAAACTTGCAGCAACCTTGCTGCAAGCTTAACTGAATCTTGCAAGGTAAGGACATTTTGACAATCTTGCTGAAAGGTCTACAACCAAAGTTGCTGCAAGGTTTCTGTAATTCTAAGTGCTATTGGGGAATAAATAAATAAATATAACAAGATTTTGATTTAAAAAAAGGAATTTAAAGAAAGGCTTCGATACAAACCTCACAGTCTGCTGCTGAAAAGTTGTTGATGGTCAAAACTGTGGTTTCCAACCAAGTGCTCGTTTCATCCAAAAATTCTTTGTAGGCTTCTATTTCCTTTTGTCGCTTTTCCTGGACTCCACATGCTTCTTCGAGGGCCAAGTGACTTTGTTCAGTTTGAGAAAGAAGAGTTACAATCCTTGTTCGAATTCCAGCTAAGGATGCAAGCAATCTTCGAGTTTCTAGATCCACTGGAATTTCGCTAACTTCTTTGTTCAGCTTTTCTGCCTTTTCTTTGTAGGATATGAGTTCTGCCAATATTCCCTAGGAATAAAGAAAAAAATTTATGTTTGAATTTCGGATGCAGGAAAAAAAATGGATTATTTAAAGAAAACCCTTACGAAGAATTTGGTGAAGAATCGTAAATAAGAAACTTCTTGAAATCTTACGTAAAAATTAATAGACCAAATCTATTTCAAAATATGTTGTTTTTCAGAGAAAATAAAGCGATACGTATGCTTCCGATTTGAGAAAAAAATGTTCTACGAAATTATGAGTATTTTAATTTTGAATGCCAATTATAAATTATTCAAAAATTCAAAATATTCAAAAATAACTTTTCATGTGATGAAAATGTAAAAAAATCCAAAAATTCTAAAATACAGAAATTTATTTTATGAACTAATGAAGATATTTAAATTTTCTTTCTTGGTTTTAGAGTGGTTTTTCGTCCTCTTTCGATGCTGGAAAATAGTTCAAAAGTAAGAAAATGACATTGATTTTTTTTAAATTAGGCAGTTTTACATTTTTTGTCAAGTCTTTTAAAACTTGTATTTATATATAATAATTAAAAACAGCTCAGTTTGCCACCTTATTTATTTATGTAAAATTGCAATAACTAACAAGTACCATGTTTCTTAAGAATTTAATGATGAGTATTCCCAAAAAGAATATGAAAATTCGTTAAGAATTGCGGGGAAAAATAATTAGGAACGAAAATTATTATGAAAACAATAATTTCCAGATTTTAATTTTCAGTAATAAGTTATACGAACACATTACTTCAGAGAGAACAGACAATTTATAGACAGAGTGGGCACCTCTCCGAGTACTATCTGTACTCAGAGCTGCTTAACCTCTGTGATTGCTGAACCAAACTTTTCTGTGAACCACCTGAGCCATGTCATCGGCTGATATCTTACTTATAGTATACGTAAAAATTTAAAAAGAATTGACAAAAATACACAGATTTGAAAAAAATTTGTTCATTTCCTGAAAAAGCATTCAAAATTCAAATATTAATAACCTTGCGGAAATTTTTTGTTCTGAAATTGAAAAAATATGTATTGCTTTATTTTCTCTAAGAAACAACACATTTCGTCATATTTTTGAGAAAATTTTTGGGGTTTTTGAATCCTAGATGAAAATGAATATAGAAACCCACATAAGAATCTAGATAAATTTTCAAGTGGTACCCAGTTTTCATTTTTAAATTGAAATTTAAAAATGTAATTTATATTGTTTTATGAAGAATTATCTTACCGACAAAGCGGTAAACATAGATTGTAAACTATCTCTTGGAAGATGTCTCAAAGAATCACCAAGACGGTCGACAGCTTTTCGTATTTCATCAACGTTGAATTCCATCGATTCCTGGAACATTATGTTTTTTATTTTTATTAAATTTATCGGAAGCCAGTTCGTCAGCACGTTTAACCATGCCGTGCACATGGAGAAACTTCAACACATTTCGAAAGGACATTAATGTATTAGGTCCAGAAAAAACTCAGCAAAACCTGTCAAAAACTGCAAGGGTAAACAAATTGAAATTAATTAACATTCAGATCGTAAAGTTGATCTATTAATGACCTTGAAATAAAGTATTTGAAGTCAGTGTCTTTTGCATTTTACATTTTTACTTTTACATTACATTACATTTTACTAGTCTTCAGCAAATTTAGACAAAGATTCCAGACTCTTATAAATTCCAGAATAAATTATTGAAATTAACATTTTTCCCAAAATTCACCTAATTAAAAATAAAAAAGGCAAAATCTGATTTTAATTCAAGGTCATTAACACTGATTAATCTGCAATAAAAACGCAATGGCAATTTGCAACATTAGTTCTGCAATTGAGCGGAAAGGCTTTGAAAGAGTGTAAAGGCTGCATTTAAAATAAAAACGAGTCACAAAATAAGGACGGAAAACATAACGGAAATTTCGATAGTGATTTGAGTTGTAGGCCATTGAAATAAAATAGGAGCACAAAGATCACTTGATTCATATCCTAACAAAAGTTGCTTTGATTTTTTACACCATCCTGTAAAAAGCATCCTTTGGTGAAAAAACAATTACAGAATTCTTAAAATTTTGTTGGAAAAACGGTTGTTCCAGGACCTTTAAATCACATCTAAAAATAGCTGGTTTCTCTGAAAATAAACTATTTTTTCAAATTTCTTGAGATAACAAACATATTAAACAAAATTTGAAAAAATTCCAGACCAAAACTATTTTAAATGATGCAGGTACACTTCAAGTCGCAGAATCTTTCATTAACGAAATATGTTGTTCTTTTAGAGGAAACACATGTACTTTTCCGATTTAAGAAAAAAAAATGTTCTACTAAGTTGTGAGTATAATTTTGAATGCCAATTTTCAAAAAACAAGCAAATTTTTTGTCAATTTCTGTATCTTTTAACCCAACAAACATATTCAACTTTTCATTTTCAACTTTAGAGTAGTTTATCGTCGTTTTTGAAATCCGCTCGAAAATTTCATTTTTTTAAAAATATAAATACTCGATTTTCTCGACAAACCAACCATTATATTTTTTATAAATTTTTTTATTTGTCCTTATATATTATTATATTTTATTATCCTTTATATTTGTCCTTATTAAATTTTTTTATTTATCTTGTAATTTTCAGAAAAAAAGAAAATATTCTGCTGGTCTCTAGAACTTATACGATGACTTTTTCATATAAAAAAAAGTTTTTTAAAAAATTCGTAAATAAAGTATAGGTGGGTTTCTTTTAGATAAAATCGACTCTCTATATTTAAAAAAAATTACCGTCATTTAAAAATATTTTGTATTATATTTTCAGTTGTTTTTGAAAAAGGTCTACATATCATCTTAAAATCAAGAAAGAAAATTTAAATATCTTCATTGTGGCCCAAAAAATAACTTGTTTTCTTGAGGTCTCACTTTCTTAGTTTTTTTATTTTTGGTGAAAAAAGATTTCCTGACTTTTAGAGATATTCAAATAAACTGTTAGAGGAATAAATACTTTAACTTTTAAAAGAATTGTACAGTTTTGATAGAGGTAATGTGAACTAATTGTGTAAAAAGCACGAAGACCGAAAATTTCCTTTTTAAAATAAATACACCCCCAATTTTTCCAAAAGTCACTTTTTAAGGCATTGAAACGTAATTTTAAAGTATTTCTTTCTTTTAACTGAAGCATGTAACATTGCTACAATTTTTTATTAATGATAAAAAAATTATATAACACACATGTGGGAAATATTACCAAAAATTTGTTTCTTTTTTCGCCCTTAAAAATTAATATTAAAAAATTACAAAATTTTTTTAAATGACGGTAATTTTTAATAACTTTCCAATATTAATATTTACATTACATTTAAATGTTCTTGAATTTATTTGTTCTCAATAATGTTTGTTTTAATTTTATAAATCGCAATCAATTTATGTTAATTAATTATTAATTTAATAATTTCTTAAGAGTTTTATCACATTTTCTAGTCAATAAATAATCTCAATAATAAATCTTCCTTAGTCATTATTATACAGAAAAAATAGTTTAAAGAAAGAAAATGTAAATATGAATATTTAAATGTTAATTAAATGAATGTAAATTGTAATATTAATTATTAAGAAAGAAAAAAGGAAAAATGTTTATAATAAGGATAGTGTTATCCACATTTGTGTAATACAATTTTTCATATGATTTACACTTAAAATTAACATTTAACTTTCATACAATTTAGAAAAAAATACGTTAAAATTACGTTGTAATGTCTTAAGCTGTGTAAAAGAGGTAATTTTGATGAAATTGGGGATGCATTTATTTTAAAAAATTAATTCTTTGGTCTTTGTATTGCTCACATAGTTTGTTTTCATGACATTCAGAAAAGTGTTTTGCTAGGATCACAAAAAAATTTTGTTAGTATTTGTGCAGCCAAATTTTCTTTTGTCTTAACAAAATTTTGGTTAGATCAACAAAAGTTTTGATGGCTCAACAAAAAATTGTTTTTGTTGTGACAAAAAAAACAAAAATTTATTTTCATTAACTCAACAAAACTTTTGTTGATTTAATAAAAATTTTTTTAGGAAAAAAAATTTGGTTTCACAAATACTAACAAAACCCTTTTATTATTTTGACAAAACAGTTTTTCCAGTGCTTTTTTCAAGATTGTACAATCATTTTGAAAATTAAAGGATTTATTGAATTTTTAACGTTTGGGGTACTTTAAAAGTCAACAGCTACCTCGCAATTTTTTTTAATCTAAAAAAAATGGGCATTATCTTTTTCCCCAAATAACAGAGACTGAAACCTTAAAAAGAATCAACAATTTTTTGTTCCACCCTAATCTTCATTGGTTTAAAAATTACAGATGCTTGAAGGAAAATTTGGTCATTTTCTGGCATTTAAAATACAAATATTCCTCCAAAAACAAACTTTTTCTGATATCGAAAAATTCTGTGATTTAAAGTGTTGAACCTGCCTAACTTGAAAAAGATTCGGTCACCATACCCCGAAAAAAATTGTTAGACCAACTATTTAGTTTGTAAGATATGGTACTGCTATTTTATTAGCTGATACTGACATGTTATTAGTTGAGACAACTATTGTATTAGTTGTACTACCTATTCAAGTAATTCCAGCAACGAATAAAATGATTGTCTCAATTAATAAAATAGCATTTCCATATCTTATAAACTAAGTAGTTGGCCCAACTAACTATTTTTTTCAGTACATAAAAACTTTTTGGGTGGTGGCGTAGAAAATGAAAGCAACGTTTTTTTTTGGAACGCCCTAAATTGTAGCATGCAGGTGTCGGAAGAATCAAAGTCGTAGAAGCGAGAACACCTAGCGCTAGCAATAACGCTCCATTTAAGTGGCAGGAGTAGGAAGAAATGAGAAGAAAGAGAAACAGAGCCAGAGACAAAGAGCGAGATAAAAAACAACCAACCAATAATACAACAATATAATGGCTATAATAACTGTTAAGAACTGCATGTAGTATGTAATGAATAACAAGACCGAGCACTTTTTGGCGGGAAAATTCGCACCTTAATCCTCTGGATGCTTTTCAGTTCGGTCTTCATTGCCACCATATCTCTCTCCACCTCCAGTGAACTTGGCTGCTGGTAAGATCCGCTTCTCTCTTTACCTAAATAGAGCTGGGAGTCTGGATAGGATTCAGGATCAGCTCGTGAGTTTCGGACTTCAGGATTAGGATTGGAAGTGTCTTCTGTTGAAGATTTTGCTTCGGAAGATTTTATTTTGGAAGATTCTAGTTGGGAAGATTCTACTTTGGAAGATTCCATTTGGGAAGATTCTACTGCGGAAGATTCCAATTGGGAAGATTTTACTTTGAAAGATTCCAAGTTGGGAAATTCTACTCCGGAAGATTCTACATCGGTCACAAGATCCTCGGTCATCCTATCAACGAGTTGTTCCAGTTTTCGATCATCCTGATCGTCGATGCTCTCGTGGGACAAATATGTACTATAATCGCTCCAGCTACAAATGCCACCCGGCAAATCCGCGACCAAACGTTCGGTATGGGGGACGTCGAAGTGGGAACTTGATTTTGCGTTAGAACCACGACCTCCACCTCCACCTCCGGAGGAACCGTCGTTTGAATCATCATCATTAGGGGGATTTTGGTCAAGATTTTGGACTAGAGTTTGTTGCTTTAATCTGGAGGCCAAAGCCTCGAATAAATCACGTTCAGCCTCGTGATAGGGTCTTTTATCGATCCAGAAACCTCCATCCAGGGAAGCAAATTTGGGCCAGATGGTCCCTGGAACGCAGGACTCTTGAACGAGTTTCACTAGCTTAGCTTCCTTTTCAAGGTCTTTTTCTTTATGCTGTGGTATTATGAGAATTTCGTCGGCGATGTAAAATTGAACCTTGGACTTGGGAGTCCCATCCGGTGATGGTACAGAGTCAATTGAATCTGATGCAATTGACGGTAGGGAGACTGACTTTGGAGGCCTTTCGATTGTATCGGAAAATGAGACCTTTTTGGATTCGGTGACTTTAGGACTGTCTGAATCTTTCATTATTGTTTGGACTGGAGTCACTAACTCTGTTTTTGAAGATTCGATATTTGGAGCAAGAGAAATCATCAGGGGTTGTTTGGGTTCTTCAATTTTTGGAATATCTGTTTCTGTAGGTTTATCGGCTTTTGAAATTCCGATGCTTTCAGACAGAATTAATTCCTTCTTGCCATTTGTGATAGTTTGGTTAAAAACTGATTTTTCAAGAACTTCTGGAACTGATTCTGTCTTTGAAGAAGAAACTGTCGTTGATGCGGTTACGACAGAAGTCTTATCATCTTTTGTTGGTTGCTTCTGATTTTCAGGAAGAGGTGACTTGATAGAATCTGATTTTTCAGGGACTGGTGCCTTTGTAGAGTCTGATTTTTCGGAAAGAGGTGATTTATTGGTCTCTGATTTGATAGGTGTCTTGATAGTACTTGATTTCTCTGGACCAGTCAACTTAGTAGCATCTAGTTTTTTCATAGTGTCTGATCTTTTAGAAACAGATGGTTTTGTAGTATCTGAATTTTCAGGAACAGCTGACTTCAGAATAGCTAATTTTTCAGGAGACTTAATAGTATCTGATTTTTCTAAAGTAGGTGAATTAATTGTATCTGGTTTTTCAGAAACTGGTGTCTTAATAGTACCTGATTTTTCAGAAACAGGTAATTTAATAATATCTAATTTTTCAACAACA
>JBAGKK010506899.1:0-48716 GCA_037177015.1 Euceroptres primus | reverse complement strand
GGTGACTTAACTGTGTCTGGTTTTTCAGAAATAGGTGACGTAATAGTATCTGATTTTTCAGCAACAGGTGATTTAATAATATCTGATTTTTCAACAACAGGTGACTTAACTGTGTCTGGTTTTTCAGAAATAGGTGACGTAATAGTATCTGATTTTTCAGCAACAGGTGATTTAATCATGTCTGGCTTTTCAGAAACAGGTGATTTAATAATATCTGATTTTTCAGAAACCGTTAGTTTAGTAGTATCTGATTTTTCAGCAACAGGTGATTTAATCATGTCTGGCTTTTCAGAAACAGGTGATTTAATAATATCTGTTTTTTCAGGAACCGTTGGTTTAATAGTTTTTGATTTTTCAGCAGCAGGTGACTTAATTGTGTCTATTTTTTCAGAAATAGGTGTCTTAATATTATCTGATTTTTCAGCAACAGGTGATTTAATTGTGCCTGGCTTTTCAGAAACAGGTGATTTAATAATATCTGTTTTTTCAGGAACCGTTGGTTTAGTAGTATTTGATTTTTCAGCAACAGGTGATTTCATTGTGCCTGGCTTTTTAAAAACAGGTGATTTAATAATATCTGATTTTTCAGAAACCGATGGTTTAGTAGTATCTGATTTTTCAGCAACAGGTGACTTAATTGTGTCTGGTTTTTCAGAAACAGATGACTTAATGGTATCTGATTTTCCAGCAGCAGGTGATTTCATTGTGTCTGGCTTTTTAGAAACAGGTGATTTAATAATATCTGATTTTTCAGAAACCGATGGTTTAGTAGTATCTGATTTTTCAGTAACAGGTGACTTAATTGTGTCTGGTTTTTCAGAAACAGGTGACTTAATAATATCTGATTTTTCAGCAACAGATGATTTAATTGTGTCTGGCTTTTCAGAAACATGTGATTTAATAATATCTAACTCTTCAGATGGTTTAGTAGTATTTGATTTTTCAGCAACAGGTGACTTAATTGTGTTTGGTTTTTCAGAAACAGGTAATTTAATAGAATCTGATTTTTGAGCAACAGATGCCTTAATTGCGTCTAATTTTTCAGAAACAGGTGACTTAATAATATCTGATTTTTCAGCAACAGATGATTTAATTGTGTCTAGCTTTTCAGAAACATGTGATTTAATAATATCTGACTCTTCAGATGGTTTAGTAGTATTTGATTTTTCAGCAACAGGTGACCTTATTGCATCTAATTTTTCAGAAACAGGTGACTTAATAGTATCTGATTTTTCAGGAACCGATGGTTTAGTAGTATCTGATTTTTCAGCAACAGGTGACTTAATTGTGTCTGGTTTTTCAGAAACAGGTGACTTAATAGTATCTGATTTTTCAGGAACCGATGGATTAGTAGTATCTGATTTTTCAGCAACAGGTGACTTAATTGTGTCTGGTTTTTCAGAAACAGGTAATTTAATAGAATCTGATTTTTCAGCAATAGATGACATAATTGTGTCTGGTTTTTCAGAACCAGGTGACATAATAGTACCTGATTTTTCAGGAACAGTTGACTCTTTCTTATCTGATTTTTCAGGTCCAGTTGACATTTCCCTATCAGATTTTTCATTTATAGTTGACTTTTTTTTATTTGATTTTTCAAGACCAGTTGACTTTTGTTTATCAGATTTTTCAGGAACAGTTGGAATGAGATTAGCTGATGATGTTACCTCTGAATCAGATTTCAGATCAGGAGTTGATGTTCCAGAACTCAAGTCACCAGAACGAGCAGATCCATTAATTTTCTTCCCATTGATAGCAGTTTCAGTTTTTTCACTTGCTGCTTTTATTGATTTATTTTCTGACTGAATTTTTTTCTCCCCTTGAGTTAGTGCTAGTTTCTTTAGAGGCATGATAGCTTTCATAGGTTCATCCTTTTTCGAGTCTTCAGTTTTTACAGAATCCTTCGAATCTTTCAAATGTTTCAAAGATGATTTAAAGTTAGACTTTTTTTCTTCAACAGAAGATGGTTTTGTTTCATCTATTAGAGCTTCCACCTTCGTAACCAAAACTGCAGTATGAGAAATTAAATTTTCCTCAGATTTAGGCTCGATGACAATTTTAACTTTTTCTTCTATTTGAGGCTTCGTTTTTTTCCTTATTGGAGTTTCTTTATGAGTTTGAATAATTGTCGGTTTTGGTTCTTCTTTTCCTGAAGGTAGCTCATCATCTTTAGATTTTTTTGACTTGGATTTTTGTTTTTTCTTGCTAGCTGGTATTTCTTTTTCATGCACTTTTTCAATCTTTTCAATATTTTTAGATTCAATATCTATTTCCTTTTTTGATTGATCAGAGGAATTTTTCCCTTTGCTTTCAGTCTGAACCGGGCTCTCTGCTTCAATTTTGGGCTTTTGATCATCAGGGACTACTTTAACATCAACCTTTTCAGGTGGTACGATTTTTTTCGAATCAGTCTTCTCCTGTATTTTAGTTTCAAGTTCCTGTTTCTGTTGAGATGATTTATCACGTTTCTTTTTCTTCTTTTTCTGTTCAGCTTCACTTCCCTTTGTTGGCTCTTCCACTTTTCCAGTCTTATTCGAATCCTGTGGAATAGGTTTATCATCCATTGGCATGAATGATTTATTTTCAGTTCGTTGACCTTCAGTTTTTTCCCCCATTTTTTGATCATCCACTTTCAACTTATTCTCTTCCTTTGACTTTGCCTTTTCCTTGTCTTGAGTTTCCTTCTCTTTATCTAAATCCTGAATGACTTCCTTTTCTTTTGTATTTGGACGTTCTGGATCAGCCTTTCCTTTTTTACCTTTAGATTTCGATTTCAATTTCTTACCATCACTAGATCTGTCTCTTTCTACCTCTTTACTCGATTTTGCGAGCATGTCCCCAGAAATTGAATCGGGGTCTTTCGATTTCTTCTCTATTTCAGGTTCTTGAAATTCTTTCTTCTCTTTCTCAGTTTCATCCTTTCCCTTTTCTTCTCCTTTACCCTTTTTTGATTTACTCTTTTTGGATTTCGACCCCACTTCCTCAACAAACTTTTTCGACGTTTCTAATTCCTTTTCTTTCTTTGAATCAGTTTCAACATTTATTTGAATTTGAGAATCTGTGATAGCAGAATTATCACGAGTTTGTGACCTATTTCTAGAACGAGATCTTGATCGTCGAGAACGTAATTCCTTTTTATTCACAAATTCGATAAAGCCTTGATCATCTACTTGGACGAGGTTTTCTACGGGTTCTATTTCAGGAACCTCTTGTACGTGTATTTGTATTTGAGGTAATGGACGTTGAACAGGAGTAGGAATAGGAACTTCATTTTTTGCGACTACATCTTTAGCTTTCTTGGCTGCAATAGCAGCCCACGAACTAGTATCTAGTTTTGGCACATTTTCAGCTTTTGCTTCAGTTATTGTCATTGTTGGTTCACTTGTAATTGGAAGCTCTGACTCAACTTCATCAGCCCAAAGAGTTTTAGTAGAATGAACAATTTCAACGACTGATGATTTTTCAGTAACTGATGATTTATGTTCATCTTGTGTTCTAGATTGATCTTCAGCTTTCTGAACTTCAGATATAACATCTGATTCTGGACTGACATCAGGAAGAAGAGAGACGTTTGTTACTTCTTTTTGAAAGTCTTTAGAAGAAATTGTATCTGCATTTATTGGTTTTCGTTTTAGAATATCTTCATCTTCTTGATCAGGTTGTGGTGAAGTTGTTGCAGATATGGCTGCAACAGCAGCATAAGATTTGTTCAAATCTATAACTGTTTCTTGTAAGACATAAGTTTCTGGCTTTGAGGATTGATCAGTAATTGGCTTATCAATTATCTGCTTTTGTTTGGATGTTGAATCTACTTGTTTCTTCTTCTTTTTCGGTGTTTGATGCTTTTCTGGTTCTTGCTTCACTGGAATGGGTTCAATTATTTGTTCAGAAAGATTTTTATCAGATGTTGGTAGATCTGAAGTTGGCTCTGAAACTACAACTGAAGCTGCATCAAAAATTTTGGTAACTTGAGCCTTTTCAGGTCCTTGAAGGTCAGAGTCTTTAATTCCAACGATTGATGCCCAGGATTTGGCATTTGGATTTAGCTGACTAACAATGAGTTTGTCTTCTTTTGAAGGAACAACATTATCAGTTTTATGAATAACTTCCATTTGTTTCCCTGATTCTTTGATTTCAGATTTTGGAGCCTGCTTCTTTCCTTTTCCTTTTTTGCCCTTTTCAATTGGATCCTCCTTAGGTGAAATAGGAGATGATTTTGCAATTTCTGTTTTTGAATCAGTAGTTATATTTTCTTTAACTGGAACTTCAGACTTTTTGACAGAATCTTCTTTGGTGGACTCTATCACATTGGTTATAGATTGTTCAGAAGTTTGCTCTATTTTAATGCTTTCACTTGAGTCTTTTTGCTTTCCAGCTTTTTTCTGCTTCGATTTTTTCTTTGATGATTTGGAAGTTGTCTGTTGTTCAGTTTCAGATGCTTTTCGGGATGGAATAGTGGCTGTAGATTCAGGTTTAGACTCTTCAGATTTTGTAGTATCAAAATCTCTCACAGTGTCAGGGATTGGAACATCTTTACTTGGTTCCAAATTCTTTTCGTCTTTGGAAACTTTCTTAGACACTTCGACAAGTTTAGTTTTTACACCATTCGGCTTTTGTTGATATTCTTCAACATTGACTGCTTCCACTTTTTCTTCCTTTGTAACTTCAAGAAGAGATTCTTGTACATTTATTGAAATTACTTGTTCAGTAGCTGTAAACTTCACATCAATCTTCTCTTTTGATTTATCTTCTAATTTAACAGCTTTTTTATCTTGACATGTCTCGTTTTTAGATTTTTCCTTTTGATCCTTCTGCTTTGTCTTTTTATCTTTCGATTTCATAGGTTTGGTTTCAACAGCTTTATTTTCTTCCTTACTTTCGTCTACTGATGGTTTTGGTATTTTGCTTTCAGAGTCATCAAAATCATCATCTTCGATAACTAGTGAATCATCATCTAAAATATCCATCCAAGAATCATCTGCTACTAAATGAACTGTTGTTTTTTCAGTAGATAATTCCTTTTTGATTAAACGTGATTCCTCTGTTTCAGGCACTTTTTTCTCAATAAGTTTAAGATTTTTATTTTCTTCTTTCGAGTGTTCACATTTTGCATTTAAAGATTCTCTATCTTTAGTTGCTTTTTTGGTTTCAGATTTAGGACACTTGGTTTGTTTTTCTGACTTATCCTGTTTCTTTTCTGGAATAGAGACTGTTTTTTCTGATGATACTGATTCCTTTATTTGAGCTGAGTCCTCATTTCCCTTAGCTATTACTTTTTCTACAGGTAGCTCCTTTTCCTTAGATGTTTCCTTTTCCTCAGATGTTTCCTTTTCCTTAGATGTTTCCTTTTCCTTAGATGTTTTCTTTTCCTTAGATGTTTCCTTTTCCTTAGATGTTTCCTTTTCCTTGGATGTTTCCTTTTCCTTAGATGTTTCCTCTTCCTTTGATATCTCCTTTTCCTTAGGTGCTACCTTTCCCTTTGTTTTATCCTTCCCTTTAGTTTCTTGTTTTTCCTTAAGTTCAACCTTTTTATCAAGCACTTTCTCTTTTTCAGGCACTTCCTTTTTATCAGTCTTCAAATCCTTAAATTGCTTCTGAACTTTTCTTTCGTCCTTTGGCACACAACTTCTTAAATCAGAAATTGGTTTTGATTCTTTACTTTCAGCATCATCAAAACCATCCTCTTCCATAGTTATGGAATCAGCATCTAAAATATCCATCCAAGAATCATTTGAAACTAAGTGAACAGATTTTGGTTTATCCACTGGTTTATCCACTGGCTTATCCACTGGTTTATCCAATGGTTTATCTACTGGTTTAGCCACTGACTTATCCGCTGGTTTATCCATTGCTTTATCCACTGGTTTATCTATTAGTTTATCCATTGTTTTATCCATTGGTTTATTCACTGGTTTATCCATTGGTTTATCTACTGGTTTAACCACTGACTTATCAATTGGGCTATCCATTAGTTTGTGCATTGATTTATCTAACGGTTCATCAACTGGTTTAACCATTTTCTTATCCACTGGTTTATTCACTGGTTTATCCACGGGCTTATCTAATGGTTTATCCAATGATTTATCCAATGGTTTATCTAATAGTTTATCCAATACTTTGCCAATTGGTTTATCTAACGGTTCATCAACTGGTTTAACCATTTTCTTATCCACTGGTTTATCCACGGGTTTATCTAATGGTTTATCCAATGATTTATCCATTGGTTTATCTTCTAATGGTTTATCCATTACTTTGTCCATTGGTTTATCTAGTGGTTCATCTACTGATTTATCTAATGTTTTATCCACTGATTTGTCCAATGGTTTATCCATTGGTTTATCCATTGTCTTATCCTCTAAACCAGTGTTTGTATCCCTTTCTATTACAGTTGTTTGTTCAGAAATGATCGAAATGTCACTTGCATCTTCAGGCTGTACTGTTTCCCTTTGCCTACTTGTTGCCCACTCTAACTCAGCAGCTTTAATTTCAGTCAAAGAATATCGTGGAATTTCTGAGATCTTCACTTTTGCATCTGATTTTTTTTCCATCTCACTGGATTCAAACTTTGGTGTCTTCATTTTTGACTCTTGTACAATTCTTTCGATACTTGATGGTCTAGGTTCAGTAGAAGCTGGAGGGTGAGGCTCTTCTACAACCTTTTGAACTTTATAATATCTGTGAAAGTCTATTTCAGCTTGAGCATAGGCATGATATTCTAGCCAATAAGGCTTGATCAATTCTTGAAGGTTTACAAGATCCCTGGTATTTTTGTCTTCCTGTTCCGAAACTATCTGAGGCTTTTCTTTTCTCTTGTCCTGCACTTTATCCTTTCCAACTGTTTCAGCAATTGCCTTCACTGTGCCAATTTCTTTCTTCATTGTCTCAACAAATTGTTGATTTTCATTACTCAGCGACGTAACAGAAGCAGTTTTACTTTCCGTGTCTCTCTCCTTTTTAATCATTTCTGCACTCTCTTCAGATCTTGGTACAGAAACTGAATGAGTCTTCCTTCTATCCTTGATACTACCGAACAAGTGTTCCTCGTCAATTTCTAAAACGAAATCTGAGGGAGCAGTCTCGTTGCTGCACAAAGTCACATCACCTATTTTTGAAGCCTGATCTACATTTTCACTCACCTTACCCTCATTGACAGAATCAGTTCCTACCCTAGCATACGTGGTTACAATACTAGCTTCTACATTTCCAGGTCGTAAGCTTATCACTTCATTTCCCTTAGAGCCCTTAGTTTTTGGTAGGGGTACGTTCTCCAAAATTTCAATTGACTTGACAGATTTTACAGCAGGAGGTTTCACTTCCTCTGACCCAGTTGTTGTCGTTGTTACGGTTGTGACAGTCTTCTCGATTATCAAAGCTTTCCCAGTTAAATTCTTCCCTTTCGCTTCAGCTAGATCTTCTGGTTTCTTTTCAGAAACATCTTTTACAATTGGAATTGACTCTGTGCCCTTTTGACTTGATTGTTCATCCTTTTTGGATTTTCCCTCATCCTTAACATCCTTTAGTTTCTTAGATTCTTTTGAATCAGTTTTGGAACTTATTTTGAATGTGGTTGACACAATTTCCTTTGAATCTGCCACCACTGATTTTTTAAGGAGAGCTTCATCTGATTTAGCTTCAGCAATAACAAGTTTACCAACAGAAGGCGATTCTGGTACTTCCTTTTGATTAGCATTTTGTTCTGATGGTTTTTCCTTTGATTTAGGTTTTGATTTTGTCTGATTGGATTTTGTTTCCAAGTTATCATCAAACCTTTCTTCTGAGGATTTTATGGTTGTTTTATTTTCAGCTAAAAAAACTGGAACGTCTTTTTTAACATCTGTTTGAACTTTAGACTCTTCTGGTAATTCTTGAGCTGAAGGACTCTTGCTTTCTTTAGCTTTAGCAGATTTTTTATCCTTACGAGATTTTTTATTATCTGATTTGGTTGCCTGGGTGGAATCATCTTTTTTTACTTCTGTAATGTCTGCCACCATTTCAAGTTTCATTGATACCGTAGGATCTGTTTTATCAGGAGCATCAATTTCGGATATTTCTTTCATGATTACAGGAGCTTCTATTTCTGAAACTATTTCATTAATCTTTTGGATTTTTGGTTTGATAAATTCAGTTGTATCGTCGTTGACTTTAGATTTTTCTGTCGGTATCAGAGTTCTCTCTTTTTCAGTTTCCTTTAGAGATATTTCTGGATCAAGTGATTTATCAACAGCTGGAGTTTTTGATTTACTATCAGCTTTATCATCTGCTTTTGATTCTGTATTAACACTTGATTCCTTTTCAGGAACTCTTACTCCTATTTCCTTCTCCTTATTTTTCCTTGATTTTCCAGGTTTTTTAATATTCCTTTCAGATACATCAACTTTAATTTCTTCTTTATCAATTTTAGATACTTCTTTACCTGGCAGAATTGACTTAGTATTATCATCTTTAGACTTTTCTGCTTTATCACCAGTTTTAACCATTATTTTACTTTCGACTTTAATCACTTCTGATTCTGAAACTAACTTTTTGTCTTCCGTTTTGGTTTCGTCTGACTTTTCTGTAGTTTGAACAATTTTCTTACTTTCTTCTTTGATAAACTGAGCTGAGTCAATTTTGATTTTTGATTTCTTGGCTGTAACTGTCTCTTTTTCTGATTTATCTTTAGGTTTCGCTGATTTTTCACCCTTTGATTTTTTACTTTCTGTCTTAACTGATTCTAAAGACTCTGAAACCTTATGTTCCCTCTGTTGACCTTCCATATTATCAGTTTTATCTCCTTTAGGTTTCATTTGTTCCTTTTTAGACTTGCCCTTTTTGTCCATATTTTCAATTTCTTGCAAAGCTTTGTCTATTTCATCTACATTAGACTTTTCTACTTTTCTCTTTTTCTGCTTACGTTTCTTCTCCGATTCGTCATGTTTAAAATCTACATCAGTCTCCTTGTCCTTTTCAATCGGTATTTCCTGTTTCTTTGATTTTATTTCAACTTCTTTTTCATGTTTCTTTTTGTCTGACTTAGTTTCTTTATTTAGCTCTTTTCCTTCTTCCTTAACTTCTTCTTTCTTTTCATCTACTCTTTTCACTTTTTCTTCCTTCTTTTTAGCTTCCGGTCCCTTTCGACTTCTCTGAACTTCAGACTTTTCAGGCATCTGCTTAGATGTTAAATTTTTCTCCACAACCTTGTCTTTTCCAATCTTCTCAACTTTTCTCAACTTTTTCTCAATCTCTTGCTTGAGTTTATCTTCTTGAGATTTTTTCCTCATGTCTCGTTTCTTCCTAGTATCCCATTCATTATCCTTAGTCTGATGACTAACACCACAACTTTCTGGCTCAGTTGTCTTTGTGAAGACCTTGGATTCTTGTGGTGTCATTTCTCGTGAGCTTGAACTCTCCTTAGAACTTGTAGTTCTAGGTTTTGAAGTAGGTGGTGGAGTCACTCGAGTACTTAATCCTTGAGATAATATTTTGGCATACGAGATTGATGGACCTCTAGTTTCAATGTTATCAGTCAGCTCTTGCTTCTCTACCAACTGTTCCTTTTGAACAGTTGTTTCAGTCTGGAAGTCTTCCTTTTCTGATAAAACTAGAGTCTCTTGTTTCTCAGAAACAGGGGTTGGTTCAGATTCCTCCACAACTGGTTGTACTGGAAGATCAGGTTGTGGTAAAAACACAGGTTGTTGGATTAATTCAGGTTGCATGAATTCAGTCATCTGATTCAGAGACTGTGGAGCCACAGGAACTGGAGCTGATGAATATAATTCCCCAATTGGCAAATAATTAGCCTGAGCAACAAAATGATCTGGGTAGCCAGAGGCGTTTTCAAAAGATCCCAAAATCATAGGTTCCACTTGTTGATTAGCACAAACAAAAGAACTAACTGGATAAGCCGCCAATTGAGAACTGATGAATCCCACCAATTCAGGTGTTGGATGCATGTAATCATAAATCTCAGCCTGAGGAGCTGCTGGTGTCTCATAAGGCTCAGCTGACCAGTCTGTAGTCTCAGCTTCAGTCGACCAATCCCTCGATCCTTTCTGAGAAATCTTCTCTCCTACATCAGTAGATTCTTTATAAAGCACATTTTCTTCAACTACTCGACTATCAGGAACATCATCTTTCCTGGCTTCCACTACTTCAACATCTGGTCCCTGAGTCTCCTGACTAGAATCCACTTGACTAGATTCTTTAAAAATCTTACTACCTCTGCTCAACTCCACCATCTCTTTAGGCTCGGAGGACCCTCTTGACAAAGTTCCCTGCATACGACCTCGAAGAATATCAGCATAGGACGTGGATCCAGGAATCCAGATGGGACTTGGTGATCTACCTCTTCCATGTTCTTGAGGTGCTAGACCTTTCATCTTATTCTCTTCCACAGGCTCAGGTGCTGACTCTTCAGACAAGCTGATCTTGATCTCAACAGAAGTATCGGTTTTGGTTTCTTGTTTCCTTGGCTTGTGAGGGACTTTTCTTGTTGGTGAACGACCTCGACGACCTTGATCAACCTTTTCAGAATCTACCTTTCCAGAATTGACTCTCGGTGCTCTGGCAGTTGTCTTATGTCTTCTCTCAGCTGTAGGATCATCAGCAGGAACTTGTGGTTCGCTGGATGCCTTTTGATAAGCCTCTGCTTTGCTAGCCGTCTGTCGAAGGACCTGAGTGGTCAGGGAGGAAGGAGGAGGTTCGTCGCGTGGGGTCCTGAGGGGACTATTGCATCGCGAATTTGAACGTGATCTTCCCGCAGCGATGTCTGCGTACGATACAAGACCAGGGGCTCTGACAACCGTCTCAGTGATCGGGACATAGTGTGGATCCACTGCATGAATCTTATCCACCAGTGTTCTCGTGCGTTGCCTCCAACTGTCCATTCGTGTCTGCAAGGTCTGCTCGCAAATCGAGCAGCCAAAGAACACATATGTCAATTGGATTTCGATAATTGGGGCTTAATTAAATTTCTTAGTAACTGAGCAGATCATGGGTACTTTAGCTTAACAACTTGAATAACTTAAATTTGTGATAATGAATTTTTTTATAATGCTCTTTATTTATCGTAATGTTATACGCATTCGGTACAGATTATCAACATTCGTATATTATCTGATAGAGGTGATAACGCGATAAACTTTTCCTATTTATAACACAAGCGCTCGAACACAGACATTAATAGTAACAAAAGTCGCGATCTCGCAGATCAAGATATGTGCTCTCATAGAATAGTACATGTGTAAATGAGATTTTAGAAACGCGAACCAGATCGACGATCTTCGGGTCAGCGATGGAATATTTTGCTATCGACAGCTTAAACTTCCAACCACTTTTGTTTTTCTCAATCAAAGGATCTTCGACTTCCTATCAATTCGTTTGATCGAAAGTCGAAATTCCTTAAGGCTACGGGTCTAACGGCTCAATATCCGGTGTTCCCCGCTGAACCAGGAGTTTCGAACGTTCCATGCGGGCCTGGATTTTACTCTGGAGGGATTTAATTTTCTCACGGTAAATCTGTCATGATAATTGAAGTTTTTTATTCGCGAGATAATATTTGATCACGTCGAGAGAAAGAGGCGAATGATGAGAGATAGAGAGAGAGAAGAGGTGAAAGGACCCGCCACAAAGATAGAAAAAAAATGATAGAATAGTGTGAGAGAAAAAGAAATCCCATGACGTGTCCCGTAGGCCAAAAGGATGACAAAGGATGACCAGAATGACAAACGCGATTACGAGCAAAGATGACAATACAGGGTCAGGTCGGTGTGGAAGGAGGGAATGCAGCAAACAGAAGTCATAAATAAAATGCTAGTCGACAAAACGAGAAATTAAAGAGAAATCATTACTGCATTAACGCAAAACTTTTTCTATAGTAGTATCAGCGCCATTGCGGATTTTATGGTCTTAGAACATATGTATCAACCTCTTCGAAAGACTGGAGGTCTTTGATATCCACTGGAGGTCACTTGATTTCTGCAGCGTTTGTCGAGAATCATTTTACAAACCATTAAAATCCACGGTTTTGATTACCATCACCTTTAAAGTTAATTTGAAGCTTTTTGTGCTTGTGTGCGTGCAAAAGCAACCCAGGTGTACTATGCTTTTTGTTTATGAACAAATTATAAATTATAAACTATTATATACAAGTGACCCTGTTTCTGATGACAAAATGATAAACAATATCGAGATGTACAATATCAAAAGCAAAATCAAGTAATCTCCGTTGAAGAGTAATGACACAAATGAAACGTTCTTAAGAACTAGGTGTAAGAGGTAAGAACAATAAGGCAAAACGGAAATGTTAAAATCAAGATACCAACCAATACCCTGTGAGGGAAATACCACCATGATACCAGCGAAACGTAATCCCAGGAGGATAATAAAAAGGATTGTTTTCTGCGAGGAGATGTTAGTAATTGGAGTAGGATAAGCAAAATTTCTTTTTGCCAGAGATAGAGATTTGATTGATTGATTTCTCTTACCTTCAGTAAAAAAAGCAAAAAATCTTTCATAAAAATTCAGGCCTCGGATCGACTATATGTTTTTTAAAAAAGTTGCATTAGTCGCAGAATAATACAAAAAAAGTCGCGAATTCTGCAGAACTCAAGGGAAATTTACTAAATTCAACTAAATTTAACAGAATTCAATGAAAATTAATTGAATTCAACGGAATTTAACAGAATTCACTGAAAATTAATAGAATTCAACAGATAATTTAACAGAATTCCACGGAAACAAACTGAATTCAATATAATTTAGAATGCTCCGAAAATTAACAGAAGTGAACAGAATATTTAACAGAATTTAACAAAATTCAATGGAAATTAAAAAATGTCAACAGAATTCAACATAAGTTAACAGAATTTAACATAATTCAACGGAAATTGTAGAATTTAATAGAATTCAACGAAAGTTGACAGAATTTTGCGAAATTATAAATAGATTCCAACAGAATTCATTGAAAATTAATAAAGGTCAACAGAATATTTAACAGAATTGAACAGAATTTAATGGAAATTAACGGAAGTCAACAGATTTCAACGGAAGTTAACAAAATTCAGCGGAAATTTACTGAATATAACGGAATTTAACAGAATTCACCGAAAATTAACGGACGTCAACAGAATATTTAACAGAATTCCACGGAAATTAACTGAATCTAACGGAATTTAACAGAATTCACCGAAAAATAACGGAAGTCAATAGAATATTTAACAGAATTTTAAAAACTTTAATGGATTTGAATGGAAATTGACAGAATTCAATGAAAATAAACGGAAGTCAAGAGAATATTTAACAGTTTAATAGAATTCAACAGAAGTTAGAGAATGTAATAGAATTCGACAAAAGGTGGCAGAATATTACGGAATTATATGTAAATAGATTCCAACAGAATTCAAAGCAATTTAACAGAATTCAAAATTAATGAAAGTCAACGGAATTTTTACCACTAATTCAATTCTAGTTCTAATACATTTATAATTTTAATTCAATTGAAATTAACGGAAGTCAACTAAATTCAATAGAAGTTAACATAATTCCACAGAAATTAAATTAACATAATTCACCAAAAATTAATGACAGACAACAAAATATATAACAGAATTCTAGGAACATTAACAGAATTCACCGCGAATTTACAGAAGTCAAAATTTAACAGAATTGAATGGCAGTTAACTGAATTCAACGAAATTTAACAGAATTCGCCGAAAATTAACGGAAATCAACAGAATATTTAACAGAATTCCACGGAAATGAATTCAACAGAGTTTAACAGAATTCATTGAAAATTAACGGAAGTCAACAGAATATTCAACAGAATTCCAAGGAGATAAACTAAATTCAACGGAATTTAACAGAATTCTCCGAAAATTAACGGAAGTCATCAAAAGATTTAACAGAATTTAATGGATTTGAATGGAAGTTGACAGTATTCAACGGAATTAAATAGAATTCAAAGAAAGCTAGAGAATTTAACAGTATTCCATGGGAATTAACGGAAGTTAACAGAATTCAACGAGAATTTAGGGTATTTGATACATAATGATGTCGCGAATTACCGACCGATTTTTTATTTATATTCAGCGGGTTTATTAAGAGAGAAATGCAAATATAATGCTGAAATTTAAGGAAATAATAAGGAATATATCAAGGAATCAATGTCTGGTGCGTTTCAATTTAATGAAAATTTCAATTTTCAAAATGAAAACTGAAACGCACCAGACATCGATGCCTAAATATATTCTTTATTATTTTCCAAAATTTCAGCATTATATTTGCATTTCTCTTTTAATAAACCCGCTGAATGTAAATACAAAGTCGGTCGATAATTCGTGACGTTATTATTATATCACATACCCTTAAGTAAATTCAACGAAATTTAAAAGAATTCAACGAGAATAAACGGAAGTTAACATAATATTTAACAGAATTTAACAGAATTCGACGAAATTAAATAGATTCTAACAGAATTCAATGAAACTTAGGGAATATAATAGAATTCATCGAAAATTAGGTAATGAAAGTCAAGAATATCTAACAGAATATGTAAGAGTTATGTAACAGAATTTAACAGAATTCAATGGAAATTAACGCAAGTCAACACAATTCAACCAAAGTTAATAGAATTCGACGGAAATAAACTCTATTCAATAGAATGTAACAGAATTCAACCAAAGTTAACAAAGTATAATAGGAATTCAACCGAGTGTAATATAATTCATCAAATTTTAGTGGAATACAGAAATTAATTTTAGTGTGCAGAATTTAGTGGAAATCAATTAAATTGAATAGAAACCATCCGAACCCAAATGAATTGTATTGAATTAAAAATGAATTCGATCGAAGGAAGATGATATTTTTTACTGAATGAAAAGAATAAGATTAATAAGATTATTATTAAAAGAATAAGATAATTAAGATGTGTGCTTATGTATAATTTTTAGCTTTTAAGTTCTAAAGCTCCAATTATACAGTTACCCGAAAAAAAATAATTTCAAAGAGTACATATCAGATTTAGAAAATTCCTAAATTTAAAACATTTTTGAAACGTAAACAGACCTAAGAATCATAGTGAAAGTAGCACAAAAAAACATTAAAAAATGTTAAGTGTTTCTAAAGGTTTTCATAATTTTCCAATTATCAAGAAAAAATAGTAAAAAAAAAATGATAGACTTTCTGGCCAACCCGACGTTTTTTTCCAATTTAAAGGTTTCAAAAGCAGACTTAGTGAGGAAAAGTGAAGTGAAGCCGGTTAGTCGCATTTTTCTTTAAAAAGTCGAAAAATTCGTATTCTCCGAGGCCTGTAAAAAATAAATGCTAAATTGTAAGCAATGGATGAACATTTGGATGAATAGTTTAGTCCACGAAACTACGTAACAAGAGGAACAGTAAGCTAGTGATCATATTACCAATACAGATTGTTCTACAAATTTCTTAAAGATATTAGTCAAAATCCATCGGTTTTTTTGTAAGTAAGGCCGTGAAGATCGTCGATCGCTGATCGACCTACAGGGTATATCTAATTAGTTAGTAATTATCATGGTGTTAGAAGGCTAAATTGACTTAGTCGTTCTCCTCGCGAAAAAAACTCAAATCGTTTAATATCAAGTTTTCTATGCAAATTGAGATCTTGGTGGTGGTTTTGAGTTGGTATCATTCTAATAGAGTAGAGATCAACGCTTGCTGCTTCAGCGCACGGTGCAATAGAGAAAATTGAAAAGGTTTGAAAGATGAACCTACCTGCTGCTCTTCCAGAGCTTTTTCTCTGTCGTTGGGCAAGTAAGTGGGACTCAAAACTGTCCTCAGCTGCTGTTCAACTTGGACGATGTACTGCCTCAGTTGCTGTATCTCCTGCAAGAAGATCATTGGAAAAAGTTAGATTCATCATTTAACTGTTAGGTTTAATCATTGAACTGTGAGATTCATCATTGAATTGTTTGAATCAATCGTTTAGATTGATCATTCAAGCTAGATTCATCATTCAACTGTTTGGTTTAATCATTGAACTGTGAGATTCATCATAGAACTGTTTGAATCAATCAACTGTGAGATTAATCATAGAACTGTTTGAATCAATCATTGTCTGTTCAATCAGATAACCTGAAGGATTTTGAACTCACCTGTTGGTATTGATCTATTTGATGAAGACACGCTTCTAAAGCAGCTGTCTGATCCTTCACAGTGTTCAGAAGAAGATCCAACTCCACGAGAAGTTCATCAGCTGCTTCACTGACTCGACTGTCCCCACCGATTCCAGATCGGAAATGGACCTGAAGCTTCTCCACTGACATGCTGATCTTCGTTTTTTGAATAGCTATATCACTCAGCATCTTCTCCCTGATCGCATGCTGATCTCTCAGAGGTTTCTTTTTATTCTGAGGAGACTCGAGACTCTGTTGAGCCTTTTCGATCCAGTTCTTAACATCCTTCATCTTCTTCTCACACTGCTCCCACTCCTCACTAGTTTCTTGCAGCAGAGCATTCTGAAATAAAATCAAGCATACAGATCTAGTACTTTTCAAAACAACAATATCAACTCACCCTTTCTAAAAGTTGTCCCTCCACCTCAGCCTTGGCTTCTTCAGCTGCAGTGAGCTTCTCTGGAAGATCTCCAACACTCGTCACCTGACCTATGTTCTCCAACTCTCTTCCCATGTCGCTCAGGTTCTTATTCACCTGCTTACAGCTTTTCACTGCAGTCTATAAGAAAATTTTGTATTTTAAAAATAAATTCAAGAAAATGTGTTTCAGTTCATTGGCTGGAATTTGAACCTACCGAATACTCATGAAGCCTCTGTCTGGCTTGACAAAGGCTGCTCAGCCTCAAAGGCTCGACGAGGAAAACTCTCTTCTCTTCAATCCAGACTTTTACAGCCTCATGTAAGGCAAGGAACCTTTGCCAGGCATCAAGAGTGTCTCCAATTAATTGCTTCTTCTCGTCCAGCCAGGATTTCACCTGTCCCAGCTGATCAGTCAAATTTGCAATGGTGCTGGAAATTAATTCCTTTTCATTTTCATCTCTGGTGTTTTCGATAATCACCTGACCATTTTTCGTTAATCGTTCGAGCTTGTCGGATATCGGACCCAGTTCGTTTTGAATTTGTCGAAGGTGTTCCATCAATTTGGCTGGTTCGATGGACCTGTTTTGAACTTTGAGCTCAGCTTGACGAATCCACGATTGAACTTCGTCTACATCGGTCAAATAATCTGACCTCGTCGTCTTGGCTCGTTTTTGCTCTCTCTGCTTTTCTTCCATTGCTTGGCTGGTGTCTTCGGCTCGTAATTCCAAAGACGTAAGTTTCTGGGCAAGATCAGTTGGTACCAGCTGCTGGCTAGCTTGATATCGCGCCTTTGTATTTCCTGAAAATCCTTTTGAAGATTCTACAAGGATGTCGACTCGAGATTTTAGTGTACCCAAGTCAGTCTCTGTTGCCTTCTGATTTGCACTGAAGACATAGAAGGTCGAAATCTGCTGATGGAGTTCCTCAAGGTCAACACTTAACCGTTCCACTTCCTCCTCGAATCTTTCAAGGTTCTTGAGGTCAGCGTTCGTCTTCTTGGATTTCTCCCGGAGTGAATTGACAAGCCTATAAAAAATTAAGACAGTCGAGGATGATTAGATTAGATATAGAATAAAATTTAGATGATTGGATGATTAGATTTACCAAATATTTGGTAATTTATTGAAGGAAAGGGAATCAGAAGTAGGTAATGGAAAAATAATTTTTTATATTTAACTAGATTTTTAAGTAATTTCTAGCAGACTTCTAGTTATTTAAAGACATTATGGGATAAACTTTAAAATTATAAAATTATGGGATAAACTTTAAAATTATAAAAAATTGGAATCTTTTTTGATGCTACCAAGATTGAATATATAAATCAAAATTTAAAAAATAAATTAATAATCAATATGGAATTATTAAAAGTTTTGACATTTTTTTTTAATTTAACAGAATTCAATGGAAATTAACACAAGTGAACAGAATCTAATAGGGATTCAACGAAGTTTAACATAATTAATCAAATTTTAGTGGCATATTGTACAAAATTCAATGGAAATTAATTAAATTCATCGAAATTCAATGGAACCCAAATTTAAGGTGAATTTCATGGAAGGGAAGATGTTATTTTATATTGAATGAAAAAATAAAATCATTGACCCTATGGCGCCCTATTTAGCCAATTTACTACATTCGAAGAAGACATATTTTTTGTAGTCATTCTACCAATTTAAATTGCAAAAATTTTGAAAAAATTTACAGGCATTTCTGCGTCCTAAGAAAGGTTTTCCGAAAAGAAATTCATTGAAAAGTTGATTTAATAGCTATACAAATTCAAAAAGAAAATTGATCAAAAGTGGCATTTTTCAAAAATTTTCATGCAGAAAAACCAATTGAAAAAAATTATTTTCTTCATGTAAAAAGAGGTGTCAGTCTTATAGGGTTAAGATGTGAATACTTATGTATAATTTTAGCTATTAAGTTTTAAAGCTTTTAAAGTTTTAAAGTTTTAAAGTTTTAAAGTTTTTAAAGTTTATACAAATTATACAAAAATAATTTCAAATTGTACATGTCAGATTTAGAAAATTCTTAAATTTTAAAAACTATTTAAACATAAACAGACCTAAGAATCTGAGTGAAGGTAACAGAAAATACACGATTTTAGATAATTTTTTTAAAAAGAAAAGTGTTTTTCTTACTTAGACCGTCTTTCAAATATGCTTTCAAAATTAAAAATCATTTAAAAAGGAATAAAAATATTATATTCTAAAATAAAAATAATATAAATATTTTATTCCTTATTGCACTAAATATACTAAAATATACTGCACTAAAATATTATTTCTGAATTATACTAATAAAAAAATACTCTTCAAGGGTTGAGAGCTCGAACTTCTTAAAATATTCTGACGGTTTTTATATAATATGATTTTTTTATAAACAAATTGAACAATTCAGAAAAAATTGATGGTATGTTTGAAAGTTTTAATGCATTTAAGCAAAATTGATTAAAAATTTGAAATTAAACCAATTTTATTTAAATGTACAAAATATTTAAATAGTTTAAATGAAACAAATTAATTTTAACTGAATAATATAAAGAATTTAGTATTTTTAACATTCTCATCACAAGAGAAGGTTATATTGTTTTGTGTCTATTGTTTGTTTAAAAAAATTTTTTTTTGTGATTATTTTATTATATTGTTTTATATTTTGTTCTGTGTCAAATTTATTTGACCCCTCTCCGTCTTTCGCAGATCTCGACATTTTTTAAATTTAAATTTTCATTAAAAAACTAAAGTATTTATTTATAAAATCTGTGATGTATGATTTTGAAAAATGGAACCAGAATTTTTTCGATTCCAAATAAAATAAAATTTATTTAATTTAACCTTCAGGTTTATTAAAAATAAATAAATTCATTTCTGGGAGAAATATAAATTTACTGTCGCCGAATAGAATTTGATTTTTGCAAATTGTTCCGCTAACTGTCATCTAAATTAAGTAAAATTATTATTTTTCCTCCCATAATCAATAAAAATTGAAAATAAAATGTCTCGTAGTACCTTTCGAGACAAATTATTGAGAAAATTAAATTATTATGATTAAATTAAGCTATAGTTAATTAAGCTAATTGAAAGAAAATTAAAATTAACCTTATAGATGAGTATTTCAATAAAGTGGGACATATTTTAAAGATAATTTTTATAAATATAAGAAATTTAATAAAATTTTAAAAATTTCAGACTTCCCCACATCACTGGTACCTACTTTTTTTAAAAATTGGATAAAAATTCCAGAGAGTTTCTCTCACTAAAAGAAAAAAGTTGAGTAGGAAGCGTTTTGAGAATTTCGACTTTTCATTTTGTGACAGATTTTAAGTTATTATTCTAACATTATATTATTACATTATTCTAAGTTATTCCACAGAAGATTAATAGCATTTCTATTTTAAAAAAATATATACCAATACCTGCGGAAATATTAATAGAATTTACTAATAAAAATCCACTACAAAAAAATCGACAAATTCATAGAATTAAAAAAGCGTTCAGAATTTTGAAAATTTGCTGACGCCAGTGTTGATTCCACTGATTTTCTAGTTTTTTATATCTAAAAAAAGTCCTGATAAGGTGAAAGATATTTTATTGGTATGTTAAAATTTTTTTAATTAAAGGGATAAATCGAAAACTATATTTACATATAGTCATAACTTAATATATGTATAATGTATTGATAATTCAGAAGACCTTTATGTTCTCTAGAAACTTAAAAAAAATTCAAACCCAAGAAAATTTCAAAACTCTACAAACAAGATTAAAATTCAAATAAAATTAATAAATTAATAAAATAATTAAAAAATAAAATAAATAAAAATTTAAATAAATTTAAATAAATAAAAATTTAAACATAGGTATTTTTCAAGGACGCAAAATGAATCTATACTCCAAATTAATTAAACTTTTTTAGGGTCCTAATTTGCTACTTTTGCCGGTGATATTATTTTCAAATTTCCGAAATTTTTTATTTTCGACCCACCCTACTGAACAGTCAGATTGTGGAAGCTTCTGGCAAATTGTCAGTCATTAAAATTAATTAAGAAGCTTATTGTTTTGAGGTTTGTTTACGGAATTTTTAGAGGTGGTCTGGTGAGACCCAAAAATTGAGTTTGCTAAGATCGGACGAATTTAGAATCGGAAATGCGTGTCGCTTGCTCTCAGTAGCCTGTGGTTACTCTGGCTAGAATCCCAGCCGTTCGCAGAGGCCTTGGCTAAAAGTAGATAAGCAACGTACGGGTATGTATGAATGTCTCTTTGGGATATCTCAGTAGAGCAGGCAAAGAAAGTTTTCACTCGGAAGCATGAGTCTAACAAGTCATTGACTAACAACAAGTGGAGAGACTATTAAACCAAATCTACATCTTCTCTTTATTATAATCTGCTCAAATTTATCTTACTGTAAATTTATTGGGCGACTAAGAAGCATTCTTTTTCGAAATTAAATTTATTTCACGGACGATAACATTATTTTGTTATCAATTTATTATTGTCATAATCACTAATGTATCATTAACAAATTATATAAATAAAATCAAGATTATAATCAAGATTAAAATTTTACTTTGAAAATTAGCCTTTAAGATTAAGAGATATTGAAAACTTTTTTGAAGAATGAAAACTGCACAAATTCACTAAAGTCATCAAACAATTTCTGATCGAATTGATTGATTTTTGAAGATTATTTAAGATTATTTCGGAAATTCTTGTTACATTCTGAGATCATAGCACTAAATTAGGCACTTGTGGCTAAAAGTAGAAAAGCTGAGCCTCTTTTTTAATTTGTTTTTTTTCTCTCTATAACCTCCACTCGTGAAAGTAGCAGATGTCAATGTCAGATTTCGATTGCACTGATGGATTTTTTTTTAGAAGGTTTACATCATCAATGTGGTCATACGCGGGATTAACGAATAAATGAAGAAAATTTGAAATTATGTACCTCCTGCAGCGTGAATTAAGGTTCCTCAACTGACGAGTTTGCGCGAATTGTTTCACGCAGAACTGTATCTCCACGTGATCTCCACTCCGTTAAGAAGAATCGAAAATAAATGTTACGAGTGAAAACAGAATTAAGGAAACTTTTAGTGTTCAATTAGTTTTTAATTTAAACAAATCTACAAAATTAATTTTGGATCTTCTTAATAATTTTTATGTACATTTTTTGTAATTGTTAAAACTGCAATTTAATTTTGTAGCATCAAAATGGGGTATTTTTATTTTCAAGAAAGAATTTAATATAATGGTATCTGAATTATGTTCTTGAAGTTCTGAACGTTCAAATGAACGAATTTTTTTTTTCTTAACTCAAATTTATTCTGAAATATTGTTTTAATTACAATTTAAAAAAAACATCATGAGGTTTTTTATCATCACATCAGTTTCTTTGCTAATAAATCAATATTTTAGAACAAATTCGAGTTTAAAATGAAATCAATTAAAAATTTCGTTCATCTGAACGTTCAGAACTTCGGATTCCTTCTGAATTTGAATAAAAAAAATAATATTGAAGGTACTGAAAAAGAATTGCAATCAATAATATAGCTTAGAAATAAATAAGAAAATTATAATTAAACTTGAATATTTGAATTCTGAAAATGACACAAACTCGTCAGATTTACAAACTAAAGTTTGTGGTATAAGAATAAAAATAAAAATTTATATAACCTATAAAAATTAAATAAGTGGGATAAACTGATTCAAAATAGCAAAAAGGGATAAAAATCACACCCTAATGATTTTTTATGTTCTTTTTTAAAATTGTTCAATTGAAGTTTATAAAAAGTACCTATATAACGAGCTTGTAAAATCTTGTCGGTGTCCGGTATTAGAATCCCTTTATCTCGGTAGTCGATCAATATCTCTTTTTTTCTTCGTTGTATAAATATTTGAAAAATATTTGAAAACGAATAAAATTTGTTAAAAAATAATAAAATGGCGCGGCACAAATCAAGCCAAACAGCAGCGGTTCGCGGTTCGAAACGTATTGAGGGGAAAACACTCGGTTCGGTTATTCTGGCAAGGAGTCGCGACGCATGCGGGATGTCTTTTGGTTCTCCAGTCACGAGAGGCGTCGCGACGCCTATTACAAAGTACCCAAAACAGTTACCTAAGAATAATTCTCTACAGGCGACTCAGTTTACTCGCGGTCAGTTTGCCTCATCGGTTCTATCTTACAAGTTCATCAACAAGAGTTTTTATAAAATAAAAATAAAAAATAAAAATACTACTTTTTTAAAAATTTTTACCGGTTAAAGTTATGAAATCACCTGTTTTTTCGTGAAAAGCATAAGTTTTTCTAATTTTGATAATTTAGAAAATTAAATTTGTTCCTCAAAATAGCACGAAAAATACTAGAATTATGCGTTAAATAAGAACAAGGTGAAGTGATTTCGTCAATTCTATAAAGAAATATTGTAAAATTAGTAAAAATAATGCCAAAAAAGTTTTAAAAATTCAAAAATTGCCTACGCTACGAAAAAATGATTTTAGAAACTCAAGTCATTAAGCAATTTCTTCAAAAATGCTAAGATGTTTTTAAAATAATTAACATTTTTGAATGTACATAGACTTATTTAGAAAATAAACTACCGGAAAGTTTCATGAACGCATGAAGAGAATTTTCAATATTTTTCCTACACTGAGAAAATGATTTTGTTGGGAAAATAAAAAAGTTTTGTTGGGACAAAAAGGTTTTGTTCGGAAAATAAAAAAGCTTCGAATTGACAGCAAAAATGTTTTGTTAGGACAACAAAAAAGTTTTAAAGAGACAACAAAAAAGTTTTTTTGGTATTTGTGCATCCAAAATCTTTTGTTGTCCCAGCAGAATTTGGTTAGTTCAACAAGTTTTGTTAACTTAACAAAACCAAATTTTTATTTTAAAACCTCAACAAAATCAAATGTTTTTCGAGTCACCAAAAGTTTTGTTGTGATAACAAAAATTTTGTTGGAAGAACACAAAAATTTGGTTGCACAAATACCAAAAAAACTTGTTTGTTGTCTCAAGAAAACAATTTTTGCAGTGCAGATTCTGAAACAGGCTGAATTTGGCACAAAAAATTATTTTCAAAATCAAAGAAGCATACACTCAAAAAATAAATTAAACCTAATTTTTAATTTAAGTAATGCAGTTTTCAATGCAATTTTTTTTTAATTACAGTAATGCATGTGCTAATGCGTTTATGAAACTCTGTGCAGATTTCTTTTTAAAATGAAATACAAAATATTTAAAGATGTTAATTATTTCGTAAGTTATTCAAAATTTTTAACATATTGCAAAATTCGCTAATGTTGCAATATTTTTTTTTACAGAATTGACCAAATTATTTCACCTTGGGCTTATTTAACGTACAATTTTGGTAGCTTTCGTGCTATTTTAAGGGAATTTGATTCATAATGATGTCACGAATTACCGAGCGATTTTTTATTCATATTCAGCGGGTTTATTGGGAGAAAAATGCAAATATAATGCTGAAATTTGAGGAAATAATAAGGAATATATCAAAGAATCGATGTCTGGTTCGTTTTAGTTTTTATTTTGAAAAAAAATTATTTTTAAAAATTTTTGTTTTCCAAAATAAAAACTGAAACGCATCAGACATCGATACCTAAATATATTCTTTATTATTTCCCAAAATTTCAGTATTACATCTGCATTTATCTCTTAATAAACTCGCTGAATGTAAATAAAAAATCGGTCGGTAATTCGTGACGTCATTATGTATCAAATACCCTTAAGGAAAATAAAATATTTCGAAAATTATAAAAATTATAGTTTTCTTTACGAAAAAAAAATATCTTAGAAAGAGGATAAACATTTTTTAACTGTTTTGTAAATATCATTAGGATCAAAAATAATTTACAATTCACTTTTCATTTGAAGAGTTTATTCAGAATGGTAATTTAATAAACAAATAATAAAAAATGGGATCTAGATTTTCAATAAGTTTGCCAACAATTTTTTCTGCTTTTTTCAATAACAATTTTTAGTTAGTGAAAAAAATTTGAATAAATGAAAGTAAAATTCAAAAAAAGTTCAAAAAATTGTTTTCCTTTTTTTTTCTCAGAAAATTATTAATTATGGTGAAAATTATACATCATTATACACTACTTTTTGAAAAACAAAAGATGAGTTTGGTGTATTAAATATTTTTAAAACAACAAATCGTTGTCAAATTATTTGAACAGTAAAGATTACAAAATTTATTATCTTTTAATACTATTTGAACCCCGTTCGACATCTTAACATTCTTCTTAATTTATATTTTTGTTTTTTACATATTTTATTTTATTTATGAGCTGTATTATTTATTAACATGAGCTGATAGAAAGGAATGTTTTCGAATTGGAAACATATTTTTTTCGCAACTTCTTTATGTATAGTCCGTTTTATATTTCATTTTTTCCAAGGTTTTATATTTCTGATAATTATATAATTGCAAAAAATATGTATTTCTATTCGAATTAAATGCATTTTTCTAAATACAAAAAATGTGGAACGTGACCTTTAGGAAATGGAAAATGTGCTGTTGCACTGATGAATTTCACAAATGGAGCAAGTGGCTATTTTTAACATCTCGACTATAATTGTACCGGACTGAATCGGCAGAAAATAATTCGTAAGTTCACAGTAACTCACGGAGATATACGTACACAAGTAAAAAGTAATTTTCCTAAAATTGCACAGAAATTTTGTTTGAATTAATAATATTAATTAAATTGTATTTTTAATTAAATAATAATCGTACTTTGTATAGCAATGATTAAAATGTCTTAAAACGCTCTTTAATGCCTTGTATTATATTTATTATTTTTTCTAAATATTTTTTGAATATTATTTAATATAACCTTAATTAATATTAATATAAATATATGTAATATTATTGTAATAAACATTATACATTTATTCCACATTTAAAAAAGAGTTATAAATAGTATTACTACGTTCCAACGTCTATTTAAAAATATTGACTTACAGACACATTCTTTTTTATCAGTCTCCTGATGTGAAATATGAGTGATAATTTATTTTTGGCGCAAGCAGTTAGTTAAAATTATTATATTTATCGGGACACGAACACACTCAAAGGAACAATTAAGACGCAAAAGCCACTTTATTTCAAGATTTAAATAAAACTAGTTTTCAAATAACCTTTTTTCCGAATTTTATATTTATTTTTTACAAAACAATATCTGAGAAAGATGAAAAACATTTTGTAACGATCTTCAAAATGTTATTAGAATAAAAAATACATTCATAATCTACATTTCATTTGAGGAGTTCAATCAAAAGAGTAGCTGTAATAAAATTTAATATTTCAATTTGACGCGGTTGTTGACCAATTTACAAAAAATATTTCTAAGTTGTAATTTATTTAATTTATTCATTTACTTGCATTTATTTATTTAAATTGTAATATTTTCAACTATTAATAAGAACAAAATATAATAATTTCATAATAATAAGAATCTCATTTAATAAAATGTAATTAAAAAGCAAAATACCTTTCACAATCATCATTTCCATGAAGTCGTAAACTCATATCTCAAAGTTAATACTAAAAGCGAAGAAATTCATCACTCGCGAATTAGAATCACTCGTTTATCAAAGAACCAAAAATTGTCCACTACGTCAAGATTGAAAAATCAAAATTAAAACTTAAATGTCTTTTATATTGTAACTATTTTTTGAAAATTAATTGGCAAATTCGAAAGGTAACTTCCTCTTTGAATTGAAAGAAAATAGTCTGTCTGAAAAGCAGGTGAACTGCCAACAGAATCGTTTTATTGATCGAATTATCACTTGACGATTACGTTCGTTCGTTACCGTGGTCAGTGATTCGACGCGCAATGTTTGATCGACATCGGCTGACTAACAAAACGCCGGCTGGAGGAAATCGGTTAGACGATAATATAATGAAAGCCATGGCCACTGGCCTAACCGTCTCCTCCTATTCCTCTTGATTTTTTTCAATTTTTTTCATCATCCCCACGAAACTGTCCTCTGTTTACATTCTTTACGTCATGCACCGAATTCGATTATGACGTAATGCAAAGAGTGATGTAAACTCCAATATAAAACTCTCATGTGGCTACTGGCAACACTGGATGCAAAGGAGTTGAAGATTTTTTTCTTCCTGTTTAATTCTTAAGAATTTTTTAAAAATGAGGATGTCATCATTGCTTAAGAATGCCTTAGATATCAGAACAAAAAGCAGGATTGAAATTTCAATTCTAATTTTAATTAGGTTCATGAAAATAATGTCACTTGAGATACGAGTGTACCGTACTATAGCCAAAAAGGCTACGTAGTTTATGGAAGCCCCCCAATGAAAAAAGAAAATTGACGACTGTCTTGAATGAGAATTTTTGAACAATTTATAACAAATTGAGAATTTCAAATTAAGGCAATGAAACTAAATCCGGATCTCGGATAACTCTTGTTTTTGCCATGTTATTATAAAATAAATTTTTGCGAAATCTTTTGCTTGACAGTTAAAATCAACATTTCATAAAAATTTAGTTTATATATATATATATATATATATATATATATATATAGTTATAGTTATAGTTATAGTTATAGTTATAGTTATCTTTATTTGCGGCAGAAATAAGAGTGATTCTGGATCCGGATTGATTCCTTTGCCTTATATGAACAGGTATTATTTCCTTTGCTTCAATATAAGAAATCAATCTCTGAATTCTCACATTTTGAAACAACTTTTCCTATCGATGTCCAATTATTTAAGATAAGTTAAAATTAACAAATTTTTCTTAAATTACATATGAAGTTCTTTAAATCCTCAATTTTGAATTAAGGACATTCACCTCTTATCTATTGAAATAAGCAAAAAATGATATGAAACTACGTTTAATAAAAAAAGACTCTTTTATTGTAACTTATTGTGTTTTAATTTATATTTACCTGGCTCGCTCCCTTTTATAACCAATATTATCCCACCTCAAATTTTAATAATCTTTGAAATAGTATATAGAATCGAGGAAAATAACCATTTTGATAAATATAACAAATTTTAAAAGAGAAATCTAATGTCGATTCAGAAAAAATATTTGAATCATCTATAATTGTTTATTTAAAATTTGTTACTTGAGATTTTGTATTTTGTCTTTGGTTTAAAAAAAGAACCGTAATTTTTATTCAAACTTGATCAGTGATTGCTTATTTTGTACTCTAAAATATTATCTACAATTCTTTTTTGTTGGTTCTGATTAAAACACAGTTAAATTTGCATGAAAAAATTGTTACTTAACTAATAAGTTATCTAACGAGCTATTCACCTAACAAGCTTATTTTTAGATATTTTATTTATTTTATTTTAGAATAATATCCAAATAAAATTGGAAATAAATATATATTTAATATTTAATATTTAAAACATGTATATTGAAATATCCAAATAGAATTGTAGGCAATTTTTTTAAAAATAAAATTTTATCTAATAAAGCGAAAGGAAATCTCAAATTGCTAATATTAAATGAGCAAAATAAATAAATTCAACTAGTTTTTTTATATCGCATTTTTATTTCTCTTTAAAAAAATTGTTACATTTAAGAATATAGTTATTTTCCTCAATTTTATAAACCTGTTTTAAAAATTTGAGGTGCGATCCTTAACTCCAAAAAAATTCTTATTTACTCTCCGAGACTTACAAGCTTTAAAAGTTTAAAAAGTCCTAAATTAAAATCCTCAAAAACTTAAAAAAAATTCATTCCCAACTTTCAAGTTTTTAAATAAAAGCATTCTTTTTATTGAGTCAGATTAGATTCTTTGAAAATAATTAAAAACTATTCGAATGTTTTTCCTAATACCTGCATTCAAAATATATCTTCAAAATATTTTCATTGTTAAATAGAATAATTTAAACTCCTTTCCATTAATGAATCAAGGATGTTACTCCTATATAAATTTATTTATTGCTTCTTCATAGGAAGTTTTGTATTTTTGCTATTTAATATTGTATTATTGTTTTTTTATTTATTGAATTCGTTTAAAGTATCGGATTAATTTGAGTATAAAAAATAGAACATATTTTTTTACTTACGTCTCAACTGCTTTTTGTAATTTTTCCATACGTTCCTCAAGGACACGTGCTGGTGTTTCTGTAAACGCAGCCAAATAAGCAAGGACAGGTCCTGCTAACGCTTTTATTTCCTCCACAGCAGGTTTCAAATTTTCAGCATCCAACATTAGCTCCTTTAAAAAATAAATATATAATTCAATTTTATACAAAATGATAATAAATGATAAATAGCAATAGCAAAAATGAATCAAATAAGTAATTACTGAATTTATTCAGATCTCAAAATAAATCTTTTCTTCAAATCAAAGGCATCAATTCAAGTTTAAAGTTTGAACTTGAATTGCTTAAACTTGAATTTATGACTTCTTAGTATTCAAATGATTTTTTAAGGTTCAGAGTCTTTAGAGTTTAGAAATCCTCAAAGTTTCAGTTTTTTTTTTGATTTTAGAAAATGAAAAATTCTTACATCCAAAATTTTTATAGTATCCAAAATATGTTGCTTGGATCTAACAATAGTATCAACAAGTTTGCTTCGTTCCTCAATTCCATTCAATCGACCCTCCACATTAGTCCAGCGAGCCTCCAATTCTTCCCAATGTTTTGAAAGTGCCTCCAAAGCATCGCGACGACCTTCCAATCCGGAAACAAGTTCACGCCACTCCGAGCTAATTTCCGCCAACTGAGCTTCAATTGTCGTCTGATTTGTCACATCAGCTTGTCGAAGGATTTCCTTGCCTCTTTCGCTCAAAAGGTCCGACTCAAACTGCTGATTCTAAAAAAAAAATAACGAAAATTCAAATTTTGTCAATAAGTCACATTTTTATAACTTGGCGTCATATCTAAAACTTATCAAATCATTCGTCAATGATCTCATCATTCTAAGAATTTTACTTCACGTGTATATAAAGCAAAGTCTCTCTATTGCAATTTATTGGTCGTAAAATTTTATTACGTGATCAGCCTGTACTTCTATTTCTAGAAAGTTTAAAGAATTGACAAAATCCCAGCCAGCATCGAACATTGTATCGATATTGGTATAATATTGCTCAGAAACATTCTTAATATTGCTAGCAATGTTGTATCAATATAAAAGTGCCGAAAATACTGAGGCAACATCTTCTAACAATATTAATACAATTTTTATGAGTAATCAGATTAATATTCCTGAGAGAATATTGATTCAATATTGCTAATTAATATTGAGAAAACATTGCTACTCAACATGGAGGAAATATTGCTACTCAATATTGAGGAAATATTGCTACTTAATATTGAGGAAATATTACCATTCAATATTGAGGGAACATGAAGTCAGTATTTCGCCAATATTTAATGCGAACTAGGTTATAAATGAGAGCTAATAAAATATTGAATACAATAAATAAATCACATTTTTGTTATCAATTTCCATCCTTTTCACAAGGATTTATTCATTATTTGATTAGTTTTTATTTATAACTAGGTTCGCAGTAAATATTGACAATATTGGCTTCACGTTACCTCATCATTGCCTCAATCTTAAGTAGAAAAATTGAATCAATATAAAATCGGAAATATTGAATCAATATTCCTTGAATTGAGATTTTAAGGAATACTACTCGCCAAGATTGTATCAATATTGTTAGATAATGTTAGCTCAACATTTTCGGCAATATTAAGAGGTTGAAATTTCAATATTGATAAAATATTTACCCAATATTTCTGGCAATATTGACGCAATATTGATGGCAATATTGATAATGTTGACAATTTATATTGCAACAATATTGAATACAATAAATAAATCACATTTTTCTTATCAATTTCCATCCTTTTCACAAGGATTTATTCATTATTTGGTAAGTTTTTATTTATAACCAAGTTCGCAGTAAATATTGATAAATATTGACTTCACGTTACCTTATCATTGCCTCAATCTTAAGTAGAAAAATTGAATCAATATAAAATCGGAAATATTGAATCAATATTCCTTGAGTTGAAATTTTAAGGAATATTACTCACCAAGATTGTATCAATATTGTTAGATAATGTTGGCTCAGAATTTTCGGCAATATTAAAAGGTTGAAATTTCAATATTGACAAAATATTGACGCAATATTGCTGGAAATATTGCTGGCAAAATTGACGCAATATTGATGGCAATATTGATAATGTTGGCAAGTTACATTGTAACAATATTGAATACAATAAATAAATCACATTTTTGTTATTAATTTCCATCCCTTTAATAAGGATTTATTCATTATTTGATTAGTTTTTATTTATAACTAGGTTCGCAGTAAATATTGACAATATTTATCATTGCCTCAATCTTAAGTAGCAAAATTGAATCAATATAAAATCGGAAATATTAAATCAATATTCCTTGAGTTGAAATTTTAAGAAATTTTACTCACCAAGATTATATCAATATTTTTAGATAATGTTGGCTAAAAATTTTCGGCAATATTAAAAGGCTGAAATTTCAATGTTGATAAAATATTGACGCAATATTGACAAGAATATTGAGAATGTTGGAAAATTATTTTGCAACAATATTGATACAATTTTAATGAATAATATTCTTGAAAGAACATTGATCCAATAATGCTACTCAACATTGAGGAAATGTTACTACTCAACATTCAGGAAATATTACTACTCAATATTGAGGAAATATTGCTACTCAATATTGAGGCAACATGGAGTCAGTATTTTGTCAATATATGCTGCGAACCTTATTATAAATAAGAGGTAATAAAATATTGACTAAATCACATATTCGCTTTCAATTTCCATCTTTTTCATAAGGATTTATTCATTATTTAATTCGTTTTTATTTATAGCCAGATTAACAGTAAATATTGACAAGATATTGGCTTCATGTTGCCTTATCATTTCCTTAATATTAAGTGGCAATATTTAATCAATATTATGTAGAAATATTGAATCAATATTCCTTGAATCGAAATTTTAAAAAATATTACTCACCGTGATTTTACGTATAATAATATTGTTAGACAATTTCACCTCAATATTTTCGTCAATATTAAAAGGCTAACATTTAAATATTGATAAAATATTGACGCAATATTGCTGGAAATATTTAGAATGTTGGCAAATTATATTGTATCAATATTGATAATCTGGTATCGTTGTAATTTGATTTATACGTACTTGAACATCATTAAGTGCATGAGTGATTTTTTGGATATTAAACTGAAGACCAGCAAGTGTTGTTACTGGTTCATCAGTAAACCTAGTTCTTCCAATCACAGCCCTGACACGTTCCAAAGTTTGAATATAATCTCTCCAAGTTTCTGCCCCTTGTTCAAGTCGAGCTTTTTGAGACTTGGCAGTGTTCAAAGTATTTTTCAAAAGTTGAGTGTGCTGTTGCTGTTCAGCACTCAATTCCTCCTGCTCTGATGCAGTCAGAGAAGGCCAAATCTTATCAGCAGCTTGCTGAATCTGCTGGGAGACCAGCTCCCTCATAGATGCTTCACTGCTGAAGAAGATCTGCAATGAAAAATTAATCAATATTCTGATACTTCAATTCAAATTTAAGGTCGAATTCAATTTAAAAATATAAAAAAACAAACCTTATGCTCTTCGAGATCACTCAAAATATTCTCAAAGTCAAGTCCCTCCTTGTTACTTTGAAGCCTAATCTCAGCCTCTTTGACCCAATTGTGAAGTTTTTCAGTTAGGGCAGCATAGTTCAGTCTCATCTGCAAGTTGCTTTCCAAGTATTTCCCTCTTTCCTCCATTTCTCTGGGCAATGAACTCAAGAGAGAAACAGCCTCACTCAACATCTCCTTCAAGGACCCAGGCATACCATCTTCATGTCTCACAGACTCCTTCAAATTTCTGATCCTGTCTAGGTATTCATTCACCTCATCACAAAGCTCCTGGTGCTTCTTCAACTCATCTTCTACATTCTGAGAATCTCTTTCTAAAAGAGGTCGAGTCTTCACTTCCTTTTCCTTTCCTTCTAGCCAGTCTAGGATGTCAGCTAGTTCATTAGCAAGTCGTCTATGTTCAGCAGCAGCAAGTTCATGTTGTTCTCTTTGGGATTCAACAGCTCGTCTGAGAGTCTGGAGTTGTTGCTTCAACGATTGGAGTTGTTCAGTGATGTTGTTCCTATCAGCTGCAGATCCTTCACCAGCGATCTGTTGTCCCTTATCATTTGCACTAGCAAGAGTTGCTTCACATTCTTGGATCTTGAGAATCACATCATCATACTTCTTGATCTTCTCTTCAGTGGTCTGACCACCTTTCTCTATATCTCGAACGATTTCAGTGTACTTGGTGATAAAGGTCATTATCTCGTTGATCAAGGCGATGAATTGTTGCCGGAGAAGAAGAAGCTGTCTTAGTTTAGCAATCTGAGCCTCCAAGGCACTTATCAGGTCATTCTGCTGAGTTATGACTCCATGAAGGTTGCTAACATTCACATTCTGAAGATCAGAGAGTTTTGCTTTGTTGTTCTTCAGGTCCCCAAGGATCTTCTCATAGGCAGCTAGCATACCTTCCACATCTTCAACTCTGGATCCTATTGGTTTGTTCAATTCCTGGAGTTCTCTCTGGATGTCTGTCATGAACTGAACAGCTTCTGCAACCCTAGCAGCTGCTTCTTCAGCCTCATCGATACTTTTTTGAAGAGCTGCTGCTCGTTCGTTTATCACGTTGGCTACTCTTCCATGAGCTTCCTTCATGTTCTTCAACTGCTCACTTAGTTCCAGTTTGTCCACATCACTCACCGTTGGAAGGATCGACTTTCCTTGTTGGGTTATCTTTTCTATATCATCAGAATACTCTTTAGCTTCTTTCTTCAAACGATCATACTGAAAATAATATTTTATTAAACAACTAAAACTTCTATTAATTCCAACTAAATCACCAAAAACTTCACCAAGATAATCTTACCTTAGCGAGCTGTTCTCGAAGGACATCAATACTTGAGGTCCTGATTTCAGATGAAGTAGCAACCTCAGCTTCCTTGATCCACCTCTCACACTTATCAATCTCATTTTCGAAAGCCCTGCGACCTTGAAGAAGATCTGTAAGTGCAGCCTGTTTTTCCTTAGCTTCTTTCTGCAGTTGTTCATATTCCTCACTCAGGTCATCCAACAAACCCTGAAGACGAGTTCGATCTTCCTCATTGCATTCTCTAAGAAGATTATTACCCTGTTTGAGAATATCGTTCAAGTCCCTTTCACTGAAAGTCCTGATGTCAGCTGCCAAGCCATTATGCTGGACTATATCTTGTTCAACCTTCCCAGCCTTCAGAGGTAAATAACTGCTCAACTTCTTCAAATCATTACTCTTCGACTTTATCCAGGCTCGAGCCTTCTCAAGGTCACCCTCTAACTTTCGACGAGCCTCAGCTGCTGCAGTTGCTGCTGAGATTTCCTCCCTCAGAATTGAACAGAGTTCCACTTGTTCTCCACGTAAGGCTCTGGTATCAGCTTCCAACTGCTGCTGTTCACTCGATTCCAATTCGTTTTGCATGTTACCTACTCGTTTTTCCAGGGCATTGATTATCACCTGCTTGCCTTCTGCTTCTTTCAAGGTTGACTAAACAAAAAATAAATAAATTAATAAGTTTTGAAAATGAAACACATGTTTTAAAATATCAAACAATTACCTTCAGAGCCAGAAGTTTTTCTTCAGCCAGTTTGGTCTCGAAACCAAGGGACTCTGAAACTCTAGCAAACTGTTTCTTCTGGCTGATCCAGTCCCTGTTTTCCTCAATCTCCTTCCTGGTAGCTTCAATACCCTGAGCTGTCATATCCAGAACTTGGGCCTTCCTCTGAAGCTTCTTGCCAATGTCAGCATGTCTTCGTTCCACTGATTTGATCTGCTCTTCAATCTGTTGAGAATCGAGGTTGCTGACAGAATCCATCACCTGATCCCCAAGCTTTTTCACCTTGTCCAATTTGTCAGGACCCTGGCTTTCGAATTCAGAAGTGATTTCTTGGACGGAGGAAATCTTTTGTCCAATTGTAAGGCCTGATCCTTTCTCGATGATGTCTACCTTGTTGGAGAGGGTATCGAACCAGGTGTGGATATCTTGAACCTGTGATCTGTACTTCTGAATTAAATCCTGAGAAGCCTGTTTGCCAGCAATGGCTTCAACCAGCTCTGTTTCTAATTTATTTAAACTTTCTTCAATATCGTCGTCTTGATCAGGGATCAGTGACAATTCAGTCAAGGCTCGTGATCTTCGTTCTCCAACGTTTGATACCAGATCGTTCATGGCTTGAAGTTCTGCCTGGGCAGCTTCAGATCTCAATTTTGCTGGTCTGGATTTCCATTCTGCACAGATGGCTCGTTGCTGATTTATCCAGGCTCGAAGTGCATTCTTCTGACGAGTTTGCTCCTCCAGTTCGCCCACTGCCTTGGCCACATTCGACAAGTGTGTTTGCATCTGAACAAGTTAATGAGAATAGTTTTTCATTAATTAAATGTTCTTTCCATTTAGGAAAAGAGCAACAATAATAATAATTTTAAATAATATTTTATAAATTATTTAAAATAATAATAAAAATAAAAGAAAAATGCAAACCTCACAACACAAGTGGTTAAGTTTCGCTAAGAAGCCACAGCTCTCGATATTTTCTATCAATGCTTTCAGCCTGTGAGCCGAATCCTCGTTCTGCGCAAAGGTGAGCCAAATAATAGTAAACAAAATTTAAAAAGCGTGCACTGGGGGTTATAAGACAATGTGCATTTGGTTCTAACTTACAAGACTCCATGCTGAAATCATCAATTTTGTACATCTCAGGGAATTTTTTAAAAAAGTTTTGGGACTTTTGAGCCTGGATTTCAAACATAACTACAAAATGTTGGTGATAATAATTCAAATTGGCACTTTAAATTTTACTTGACATTTGTCACGTCATTTTTAACCAAAAGAAACAGATTGGCATCCTGCTTTGAAAAAAAAAACAAAAGATAACAAAAATTATCCGCAGAAACAATTTCGAAAAACAGTTTTTTAAAGATAGTCAGTGAGGTTTTACAACAAAATTTGTCCTACAAAGTTCCTACAAAGAAATTTCACAAACTAGCAACTACTTCAAAGCGTTAAGCAATAAATCAGTTAAAAACAGCTCTAAAAATTCTATCACAGTCAAAAAAGAAGTAAAATACCTGATCGATGAGATCTTCAAGACGAGTTCGAACCTCGATTTCCTTGGGTGGAATTTGCACTGGAGGTGCATCAAGGGGGCTTCCAGGTCTGGAAAGACAAGCAGCTGCAGCTTCACAAGCTTCCACAGCCACTGCAAGTCTTCCCTTTTCAGCCTGAAGTTTATTATGAAGAACTCTAGCCCTTTCCAAAGTTATCTCAGCTAATTCCAAAGTATCAAGTGGAGCCTGAAGCTCCTCAGCAACTTCTGGCTCATATGCATCCAAATTCTTCATAATGCTCTCCAAAGTATTCTCATATTCCTGGAACTTGGCGAAGGATTCAGCCAATCTGTTTTTAATTTGCAGAGCAGTATTCAAAAGAGAATTGTAACTCTCACGAACATTTTGCAATTGGGTATCTATAGTGGACCTGATGCAAGGATTAACAGATTCGTATCGCTCAATCTGGCCATGACCTTTGGCCTTGAGATCATCCAAAACCGATTGGTATTTTTGAATTTCTTCCAGCAGATTTTCATGCTGTTTAATTTGCTCAATGGTCTGTTCTTTTTTGGTGATGTATAAAGAGTTGTGTGACATCAGCTGGAAGGAGATTTGTAAGAGCCATTTCTCAGTTTCTTGAAGGGCTGAGTGATAAGCATTATATTCTTGAACTTCTTCCTCCACTAATTTCTTCTGTTCCTCGACTTGTTCTCCAAGTGCCTCCCAACGAGATTGGAGTAATCTTGTTTGTTTCTGGGTTGTATCATCCTTGGCCCATTTGGAGAGTTCAGCAGCTTCAGTTAGTAAATGATCAAGTTCGATCTTTTTGCCCTTGACCTCGTCAGTCAGGTGCTTGCATTTTTCGAGCAAGGTTTTCATTTCTCCAAATTCACCCTTCGTGTCTGGTAGAACCTTCAGTGTCTCTTCAGTTTCCGAAAGCCATCGCTCAAATCGATTATGAGCTTCTGAGTAATCATCCCAGCGACTCAAAACAGATTTTATCTGAGCCTGAACAGTGTTGAGATCAATGCTTAGTTGCTCCCAACTCAATCTCAAGGCTCCCATGTCGTTTCTAAGATGATCCTGTTGTTCAGGCAAGACAGTGTTGATTGCTTTTGCGAAAGCATTTTGTAGAGTTGATAACAAGTGTTGACCTTCTGTGATTCTTGTAGACACCAACTAGAATCATAAGGAACAATTCGAATATCAACTTGCTACTTGGATTTTTGAATATTAACTTGTTAATTTAATTTTTGAATATCAAATTGTCTTTTATTTAAGTTAACAACTTACCCTAATAGTCTCCAGTTTATCTCTTGCCCAAGAAACATCTCCAACCCCAACACAATCTTGAACAGATCCATGAGCAGTTTGCAGCCATTCTTCCAATTCCTTTTTAGCCTTCAAGAACTCTGTATGATCTGAGAGATTCTTCTCGACTTTAGAGACCAATCCCTGAGCATCTGTTAAGAGACAGGTGTATGCGGATTGAAGCTGAACAGTGTTGTCTCTCGCCCAACTACAAGCACTCAACTCCATCAAACTTTCACATTTATCATTCAAGTCTTCTAGAACTGGTTTTTGATGCATAGCTTCCTCCACAAGTCTCCTACACCTGGCCAAGTCTTCCGGAGTCTTGTTCTCTTTCACCTGCTCTTCACTGATCTTTTTCTGGAACTGATCAATCCACTGTTTCATGCCATCAAGGGCACTTGTGAACTGGGACCAGGTGCCAATGCAGTTTGAAAGAGTGTTCTGAGACTCGTGACATTGGGATTGCAAACTGTTCCAATCTGCTTGGAGCTGGTTCATGTCTTGATTGATTGATTCTTGACCATCAGGTCCAGTTGTAGAGATGACTGATTGGCTAAGCTCGATGACTTTGGAAATCAGGGATTGGCCTTTGGGCAATGATTGGATGATCTGATTCACTTTCTTTTCTCGTTCGACAACTTTGTCTCTTTCACCATGAGTAATACTGTGTTGTTGTAATTCTACTTTTGATGCTCGAACCCAGTCTGCTGCTTCATTGTAGGCCTGTTGGTAGTTTTCGTGTTCCTTCACCTGAGCCTCAAGATTCTGAAACAATGGGTAGTAAAAATTTGTATCAAGGAATAAAATCAGGAATAGAATCAGTAATGGAATTAGAAATGACATCAATTTACCTTGATTTTCTGGGTCACGAGTTTTTGCACATCATCATACTTGGCAAGGGTTGCATCATAAGGAGCTCTGGGAATGCTTGAGTCTTCAGCCAACCTGGATTTGAGTCGATCAATGCTTTCACTATGACCTTGAACATCTCTCTGAACGGTTTTGTACTTTTCGAGTAAAGCCCTCTTCTCACTAAGATCATTTCTGTAGACTTCTTCCAGCTGGACTTTGCTTTCTACTTCCTCAATCCAGTCTGTTATCAAACGATGCATCTTGTTCAGTTCCTCCAAGACAGCACCTCTTGCTGCAAGCTTTTGTCTAACTTCTTCCACATCATACAACAACTTGTCGAAATCAGCCTTCAAATTCTCAGTGTTTTCCTGGATTTTAGCAGCTCCATTTTGTTCTGTGTTCATGATAACTTTTTCCTTCAGTTCGAGAGCATAACGAAGCTTGTTCTGACCTTGTTCTAGAGTTTGACGGATAGCCTTACAAGTTTGCAATTTGTTGCAGACCTCTGTAAGAGTATTTGGCATGTCTTTACATTCAGAAAGTTTGTCACGAGTCCTTTCGATCCAGTCTTGACATTCTTGGTACAAAGTATTGTGTTGTTGGTGTTCCTGAGAAGAAAAAATAGAATCATGAAATTTTATCTCCTGATAATTTTCATAATTAACAAGCTTACCTGATAATGCAATTCTAATCTTCTCATAATTTCCTTGGCGAGAGATAATATAGCATTGTACTTCGTAGTCAGTTGGGTGATTGCATTGGATATTCTTGTGTCTGCACAGGTTTCCAGAAGAACTTGAGCTTTCATGTTCAATCTATCCAGTTCCTTCTGCCAATCAAAGAGAGTCTGAAGATGAACCTGAAACTGCTCCAGGACATTTTTCTTTTCTTCAAGACTATCCTGAAGTTTGTTGAACGATTGGACCAGTTGTTCGGTTTGAGTCAGCCATTCTGCAGCTTCGGAATACTGATCTTCATACTCTGTCCATTTCACTATTCCTATTTCCAATAAGCTCTTCGTGTTGTTCAAGGAGTCTCTGAATTAGAAAGTAGTTTAGATTAGCTACCACATCAACTAATAATATCAATAACTAACAATATCAACAACTAATAATATCAACAACTAATAATACGAACTTACATATAATTGTCATATTCTTCTTGCAGAAAAGCAACTTCCTCTTCATATGTCTCCTTATCATCAGCATTAGCAATCTGGCAAACAAGATTCCCTTGTTCAAGAGCCTTTTCCAATTTTTTCTGCCCTTCAGGCAATTCGCTTTGGAGAACCTTTAGTTGGGTGATTTTACTAGCTAGAGATTCTTTATCACCAGTGGGTTCAGAACACTTTCCAAGTCGTTCCTTGGCCACTCGAATCCACTGGATGAATTCATGTTCACTATCAATGAAGGCATCATGCTGTTCAACCGTTTCCTTCTGTTCAGCAAAAATCTCTTGCGCATGTTTCCTAAGAGTCGTGTACTTGATACAAATTTCAGTTGCTGGTGTAGCTTGCTGGAGATCTTCAGCCTTCGTTTGAACAGACTGTATCATTGGCTCGAAAGCTACAATATCTTGAACAATGCTGTTAGTATAACGAAGATTAGCCTTTCGTTCTCCAATCGCTAGTGAACTGAGACCAGCCAAACCTTTCCTGGCTATTGATACTTTCTGCTCACAAACTTGTTGCAATTTTAATTCACGATCATGGATCCATTGCAGAAGTTGAGAATAGGAAGAACTGTAATCAGCCCATTGCAGGAGACTCGTTTCCAGATGAACCTTTGTGGTGGAAATCTTCTTCACCAGTCGCTCCCAGTCGTTTTGGATTTCCTTAAGTTGAGCTGCGATCTCTTCACGTCCATCTGATCTTGTGTTTCTCATGACCTTTTGTAAAACAAGAAAATTAGATAAAAAATTCCTATTGCCATGAATTTTGTATTTTTTTTAAGTTTAATGAAACGTAGATCTTACCTTCTCACCACAGTTCACAGTGAGATGAACAAGATTCTGACCTTCTTCCCGTTTTCTAAGTAGTTCCTGAATCTTGTCTAATCTGCTTTGGAACTCTTCTCGACTGCTGGTGGAAGCAGCTTCAGTCCCTTGTCGAATGATCTGCTTCGCATTTTCTATCCAATCACAAGCCTTGCCAAGATTGGTCTCATATTCTTTATGTTGAGCCAGGTTGGATTCAACCTTATTGAGCACATCCTTGGCAAGATTAACTTGAACCTGATAACGTGAGTTCAGATGACGTAGCTGATTATTGATATAAGTGTCCAATTGTGTCGTGAGAAGAGATGAAGCAATCTTGTTGAACTTGTCGATTTGATCTTGACCCTTCGTAAGGCCATTCAGAATATCTTTCACTTCCTGAACCTGTTTTTCCTTTTCTTGTACGTTAGGCAAAAGTGCATTCTTCTGAGCCTTGATGAGGATGTCAAACTGCTGGAGCCAATCGTTAATTCGCTCGTACTCGTCCTTGTAATCTCGCCATTGACTGACTGTAGCTTCAAGCTGATCCTTTTGCTGTTTGATATCTGAAAAACAACAACAAATTATGAAAAGAAAGTGCGAAAAAAACAACAATAAGGAATGATACTATAGCAAGAAGTGATAAATAGCAAAAATAATTATTCGATAGGATAAAGAATCAGTCTTGTAAGAAATACCTTTAAACAAACTTTCGAAGCTTTCAGTCAAAGCACGAATTTCATTCTGAATCACCTCCTGACCTTGAGGACTAGTACTTGCACATACAACGTTCCCAGTATGCTGGAGATGTTCAACCAACAGTTCACCTTGAGCTTTTTTATTCAGCAAACCCTCAAGAGGAGCCACTGCATTCTCAATAGCCAACTTGTCACTAAGAGAACGTTGCTTCATGGATGGTATCTTCTCTCTGGCTCGACTTAGCCAACCAATCAGGTCATCATGAGCTTCTTTATAGAGTCGATGATCCTTGTACTGTTCCTCTCTTTCAGCCAACAAAGATTTAATCCTTTCGAATAAGGCATCAAACCTGTTAAGTATCTCCTGAGCCTCAGAAGCTGCCAAGCTCTGCTGCCCACTGGCAATCATCTCAGCGACCTTGGACTTCAAACTATCAACTTCGATATTCTCACATCGTACCTTCTCCTCAAGTGCCTTTGCTCTTTCCAACTGAGATCGTTTTTCAGTCATCGTAGTCTGGAACTGAGAGATCTCATCGACAGATGTTTGCATGTACTCAACAGTTTTATTGATGGACTGGATTTGCTCTAACAATCCAGCCCATTTGTTAATCGAGTCATCCAAATTAGTCTTAGTCTCTATCATTTTCAAAGCAAGTGATCGCCATTGTTCTTGAAGTTTCGCCAGAGCATCGTTGATTGCTTGATGACCTGCCGGTGCTGTGTTTGCTAAAACAACTTGAACCAATTCCACAATACACTGGACCTTTGCAAAACCATCATCTTTATAGAGCAGCATATTCTGGATCATTTCCAGTTTCTTCTCCAAATCTTTCTGGGTCGAAGTACTCAAATCTGAACAGTAGGCCAATTTATTCTTGATGTCTTCGAGCCAAGCTGAACACTCAGAAAGTTTGCTAGCGAATTCTTGATGACTGGTAACATATTGCTGCCAACGATTGTTCAGTTCCTTGACCTTGCATGAGATTTGCTGGTACTTCACTCCCAGTTCGGATATCTGTGAAGTACGAGAAGTCAAGTTCTTATGTAAAACTTGCGCCCTTTCGGAAACAGCATCAATTTCAAGTTCCTTAGCTCGAACTTCACCCTGCAAGACTCTCAGTTTTTCCAACTGGTCCTTCTTTTCTGCCAAGGTCGATTTCAAATCAACTGCATGAAGTTTAGTATCAGTCTCCCTAATCCAGGCTAGGCACCTTTCTTTCGAAGCTTCAAACTCGTTCCACTGTTGAAGCTTCGATTCCAGAGCCTCCAACGTGGACTTAACAGCTGATACTAGACTTTCCCATTCCTGCTGCGATGAATCGATTTGTGATCTGATATTGACTTGACCACTCTCTAGAGTTCCTGGAATGACCTTCTCACCAAGGGTGCGAATTTGTCGAATCCTGGGTTCTTCTTCTGGCAGAGTTTGCAACAAATTCCGCAGTCGATCAAGATTTGTATGAAGAGAGACTCTTTCGATGTCTGCATCTCCCCAAAGGTTAACTGCATTGTGGGTTGCATCCAGCCACTCGTGGGTGTCCAAAACAGCCTTGCTGTACTGCTGATGATCACTGACAATCGCCTCGTATCTGTAACAAAATAAGAAATTAATAAAAAATTGTGGAACTCTGAAATTCAATTTTTGTGGTTGGTACTTACTTCTCCACAAATCCAGCAGCTCGTTTTAAAACGAGAGCATGTCTCTCTCTCAATTCCTTCAGGACACAATCAATCTTTTCAGTTTTGTCAGGTAGATTATCAGCCTTGTCTCGAAGGTTCAGAAGATCCTGCTGATGAATCTGAGCATCATGTAAAAACGTTCTGTAGATTTGCAACTGAGCTCGCTTTTCGTCGAGGGTATTTTTCAGTTCCATTTCGGGTTTCAGATGTGCTTCGGCGACCTTGAGCCATTTTTCGAAGGCCTCACTGCATTCGTCGAATCCAGACCAGCAGAAGATCTTCGCTCTAATTTCTCGTTCGGTCGAGGTCACACCATCGTAGAGAGTTTCGAAGGCTTGTTGAAGGTCCAGCAGCTGTTGACGAATGATTTCTCTTCCTTCGGTACCTGTGGTGGGATAGAGACGCTCACCAGCCTCCACTGTGGAGTTAACTAGCAATGCCAAGCAAGCTTGTCTCGTGAGTAATTCGTTGAGAGTATCAATGTGTGAGACCAATTCCTCACGTGTTCCAGATATGTTGTCTCGAGTGGCTTGGTACCGCTGCTGCGCAGACGTTAGACGTTCCAGACATTCCTTATATCGCTCTAAATAGGCTGCGTGATCCGAGGTTGCTTGCTCGCATTTTTTTACCAATTCCTGTAGAAGGAAACAAGAAAAAAATGAATTTTGATTTGTAGGGATAGAATTAAAATTAAAGTTGGAATCAGAATTACCTTGGCAGTGGTCTGAATGGATTGGAATCTGGAAGTCACCTGCTGGACACTGGCAGAAAATCTGGTCTCTCCACTGATTTGAATCAGATCTGATGAATCGTCGCTCATTTTATCAAATTCGGCTTCATTCTGTCTCAGATTCACTAGCAAAGACTGAAAAAAGGAAAAATAATCTATAATATCTTTTGGAAACATTTTATCTGATGAGAGTAAGTTTAGAAATATAGAAGTGATAGCTCCTAGTGAAAGAAAAAAGTACAAGTGTTGAGTGTTGATTGATCAGTTTCAATTCAAAATGAAAGTGAACAAAAGCTGTTCTGAATGCTGAAAGATGAAGCAAAATGCTGATAGGTGATGCTTGATGAAATGCCCCAATGCCTTGGCATAATCCTTAACCAGAGCAGAAAATCATCTTTTATTTGAAGATTAGATTAAATCTGTCGTCAAGATAGAAACCTCATCTTCGAATAAAAGATTTATCTCCTGAAAGCTGTGAGAATTTTTTCCTTGAAATCAGTGCCATTCCAGAGAATGAGGAAGCTTAAAGTAAAAAGGAAGCTTGAACTGAAAGGAAATGTTGAAACCAAATGCTGAAAGGCAAATGCAAATGAAGTTTCTACATCCCAAGCTTTAGGGATTCTGGCAGAGGTCTTACTTGATCGAGGTGGTCACCGAGAGCCACCAATTCCATTGCATCAGTATTCCGAACTTCCATAATCTTTAGCAGATCCTAAGGAATTTATCATCATAATTTTCACCATTTAATATGAAATTGAACCCCTTTATTCAAAGAATGTATTCAAAGAATGTATTCAAAGAATATATCCAAAGAATGTATTCAAAGAATATATTCAAAGAATGTATTCAAAGAATATATTCAAAGAATGTATTCAAAGAATATATTCAAAGAAAGTATTCAAAGAATTTATTCAAACAGAAATGGAAACATCTAATGATACCTGATACTTTTCCAGTTGTTCTTGCTTCTCTTCAATCGTGTTCTTCAAGGAATAATTCTTAAGCGAACTTTCAGCTTCAGACAGCCAAAGTAGCAAACGTTCCAATGAATTTTCGTATTCACTCCATTGTTGGATTCTCTCCTCGATACAACGAACAGCATCACTGACTGCATTTGCAAACTTCTTGTTTTCAAACCTCAGATTAGTCAAGTCCCTCTCCATTGATTCCTGTGACCTTGGAGACAATAGTCGAGCATTTTGAGCATCGTGTTTTTCCAGAACGTTTAGTTTCATTTCTCCTTCACTAAGATTATCCTGGATCTCGATAACCTTCAGTAATCTAGCCTGTAGCGCAGCTTTATTTCCTGTACAGTCACTATAATGTGCAAGGCTTTCCCATTGCTGTTTCTGATAGGCTTGATAAGCTTTCTGTAAATCGTGGAATTGCTGGAGAACATCAAGAACTGATTCCAAGTTTGATATTCCTTTTTGTGAGACTTCTACCAATTTTTCGTATCTTTGCAGAACTGAATCCACTTTTTGTATGTCTATTGGTGCTTGAGTGACTTGAGCCAGGGCGTTGGCCTTTTCAGAAACACCTTCGATGATTCGTTTGTGTGAAAGTATCTCTTGATTCATGGCCTTGAAATAAAAACCATTATAAATTACCTGTCTCGGAAAATATTAGTTGGTACATTGGTACAAATAGTGATACTTACTTTGTTCTTCAAAAGCTTTGATCGAACCTCCTGCAAAGATGTCCAGCCAGTTCCAGAATCTTGTTTCATTGCCCTCTCCATTCCATCCAGCCAGGATAGAATTTGTTGCAAGGTTTCTTGGTAGCTCGACCATTGCATACTTTGAGCATCTTGCTTTTTCTGCTGCTCAAGGATTCCATCAGCTAAACTATCCCATCTTTCCCTGGCTTTCCTCAATTCTTGACGAATTTGCTCTCGACCTTGAGCAGAGGTATCTGGAAGAATTCGCTCACCAGCTGCAGTCAATCCTGACAAACGATGCTCTGCTTGTTCCCTTTCGGCAAGAAGAACCTGCAATCTTGAACCTTTAGCTTCCAAGTTTCCTCCAATCTCTTCCTTCTTCAGGGTATCAAGATTTTGTTCAAGCGGAGTTAGCCAAGTGTCTATGGCCTTCAATTTCTCTTGGTAGGCTTTGTGATCATCTACTACACTCTGGCAACGACTGATGATTTCTTTACTCAGTACATGCAGTTGTTGGTACCTACAATTGATGAGATCTTTAATTAGCTCTACCATAATTTCTTAATCATTTTATTTAACTAGGAGGGCTACCTACAATTGAAGGGGTATTTACTTAGCTCTACCATAATTTCTTAATTATTTTATTTATCTAGGAGGGCTACGCCCCCTTAATATTCAGTCCCAATATAAGCTCATATTGTAGGATGTATCATATTGAGGTCTTATATGAGCTCAAATTCAAGTCCTATTGAGCTCATATTCTTATTGCTTATATTATAGATTGTATCATATTGAGGCCTTGCATGAACTCATATTAAGTCATATTGAGCTCATATGGCCTACTACATGAGCTCATATAATATATCCAAAAAAATTAAGTTCAAATATGAGCTCATATAATGTCAAATATGAGCTCATTAGGGGTGTGCAAAAAGCTCGAAGCCCGATACTCGACCGGGCGGAGTCGAGCTTTTAACACTTCGAGTTGAGCCGAGCTGGGCTCGATCAGTCTCAGACCGGGCTGACCTCGAGCCGGGCCGAGTACTTTTAAAAGCTCAAAAAATTCCGGGTTCTCGAAGAGGTTTGGGTACCCGAAAATTTCGGGTTCTCGAACAGTTTCAAGTTCTCGGAAAAGTTCGAGTACCCGAAACTTTCGGGTTCTCAAAGAGGTTCGGGTACCCGAAAATTTTGAGTTCTCGAAAAGGTTTGGCTACCCGAAAATTTCGTGATATCGAGCAGCTTAAATCAAAGATAAACATTATTGATTTACTTTATTGTTAATTGTTTAAACAGTTTTTATTGCTTAAATGTAACTTTTGACGAGTAAGGCAGAAAAATGTAGTTTTTCTACAAATTGGTTAACAAACTCATCAGAATTATGGTATGTCTGATATTCTTACCACTTATAATTGTTTAAACAATTTTTCGTTAAATAACCTTAATTAGTACCTTACTTTAATTGAAAAGTAGACAGTCGAAAATATCAGAAAAAACCGCAACTCTCTAGCATATCTGTAGGAAAAGATAGTTGTGAACAATTAAAAATTTTTTTAATCAATTTTTTTTAAACAACTCTTTTTCAAAAGTGGAAAAACAGTAGAAATTATCAGAAAAAACCGCATTTTTCTAGCATATCTGTAGGCAAAGATACACGCATCTACCGTTTTAAGGCCGGCCTCGGGAGTAGACGGCCATGTATCGAGCGCTATAAAAATCCAGTTTGAACCGGATTTAAAGCGACGAGCGAGCACTCTTATGCTAACTCTCAGGACCTGTGGCCTTCAGTGTGGGCCGTCAAGGGACGCTCAGGGGGGTAGACAGAACCAGTCTAGCGTAAACAGACATGAAGCCGGCCAACGAACGAGCGGTCATAAATCGGGAGATGGGTGTAATTGTAAACAACTAAAAAATTGTTTAAACAATTGCTTGTTAAATAACCTTAATTAGTACCTCATTCTTATTGAAAAGTGGACAAACAGTGAAGATTATCAGAAAAAACTGCAACTTTCTACCATATCTGTAGGAAAGGATAGTTGTAAACAATTATAAATTGTTTAAATAATTGTTTGTTAAATGATCTAAATTAGTATCTCACTCTAATTAAAAAGTATAGACAAACAGTCGAAAATATCAGAAAAAACCCGCAACTTTCTAGCATATCTGTCAAAAAAGATAATTGTAAACAATTAAAAAATTGTTTAAACAATTGCTTGTTAAATAACCTTAATGAGTACCTAAGTTAAATTGCAAAGTGGATAAACAGTGGAATTTATTAGAAAAAATCGCAACTTTCTAGCATATCTGTAGGAAAAAATAGTTGTAAACAATTAAAAATTGTTTAAACAATTGTTTATTAAATAACCTTAATGAGTACCTTACTTTAATTGAAAACTGGACAAACAGTGGAAATTATCAGAAAAAACCACAACTTTCTGGCGTATCTGTAGGAAAAGATAGTTGTAAACAATTATAATTTGTTTAAACAATTATTGGTTTACTAACCTTAATTAGCACCTCACTCTAATTGAAAAGTGGACAAGCAGTGGAAATTATCAGAAATAATCGTAAGTTTCTAGCATATCTGTAGGAAAAGATAGTTGTAAACAATTTTAAATTGTTTCAACAATTGTTTGTTAGACTACCTTAATAAACCTTACTCTAATTGAAAAGCAGACAAAATGTTAAAAATTTCAACAAAAACCACAACTATCTAGTATAACTACAGGAGAAGGTAGTTTTTAATAATTAGAAATTGTTTAAACAATTTTAAAAAGATTATAATAATTATTAGCTCACCCTGATTAAAAAGTGGACAATAATTTAAAATTTTTAAAAAAAGACTGAAACTTTCTAGCATTATTATAAGAGAATATTGTCAGATATTGTTATAAATAATCATAAATAGTTTAAAAAATTTATTTTAACTTCTAATTATCAGTAGAAGGTAATATTTTATGTATTAGAAATTTTCGAGAACTCGAAATAATCCGAGTACTCGACACAATTCGAGTACTCGAAAATTTCGAGAACCCGACCAGTTTCGGGTTCTCGGCACCAATCGGGTACCCGAAAATTTCGAAAACCCGACTTGTTTCGGGTTCTCGACACCAATCGGATACCCGAAATTTTCGAGAACCCGACCAGTTTCGGGTTTTCGACACCAATCAGGTACCCGAAAATTTCGAGAACCCGACCTGCTTATGGTTCTCGAAGTCAGTCGAGTACTCGAAATTTTCGGGTACGTATAATAATATTGCATAATATAATATTGTATAATCTTGAGGTCTTATATGAGTTATATTGTATGTATGCTTATATTGTAGGCTATATCATACTGAAGTTATATATGAACTCATATTGAGGTCATATTTTCAAAATGTTGGAATTGATAATATGATCATATGAGTTCATATTTGAGATCATATTGAGATCATATATGACCCCATACTGATCTCATATTTTCAAACTTCTGCAACTGACTGTATGAGCTCATATTTAAGCTTATATTGAGGTTCTAAATGAGTTCATATTTAGTTTATATTTGAGATCGTATCGAGGTCTTATATGAGCTCATATTGAGATCTTATATGAGCTCATATTGAGAACTTATATGAGCTCATATTGAGGTCTTATATGAGCTCATATTGAGGTTTTATATGAGCTTATATTGAAGTCATATATGAGCTCATTTTCAAGATCATATTGAGGTCATACATGGCCTCATATTGAACTTATATTTTTAAACTTTTGAAATTGAATGTTTATACATTCAGTTTCAAAAGTTTAAAAATTGGCGGGTACGTATTGTATAATATTGTATAATATTGAGGTCTTCCCTGTCGGTAGAACGGTACTTAAACTGGACTTAAACGGTACTGGGTTTAGTACCGATTCAGTACCGAAAGTTGAAAATAATTTAACTACTGAAATTTTCAGCATTTTAAGGAAAATTTTACATATTTGTAATCGTGAAAATACGTAGATTGTGAATTTTTACTATCAATTTGCTAATTGCAAAACTGCAAAAATTTTTTTTTCAAATCTTAATCCTCTATACCTGGTCACTGTTTTATGACAGCCTTAGCCTCGACCAAGTCCCAGAGGA
>JBAGKK010506888.1:0-14290 GCA_037177015.1 Euceroptres primus | reverse complement strand
TGTATGTATGTATATGTATATGTATATGTATATGTATATATGCACAACATACGCGATTATTTTATATTTTAATAATTATTTTTAATTATTATATATTATATATTGTTAATATTTAATATTAATATTTAATTATTTAATTTAATTTAATTTAAATATTAATATTTAATATTAATATTTAATAAAATATGATTTAATTATTAATTTAATAATTAATTTCAGATAAGAAAACGAATTTCTATTTGAAAACTGAATTTTTTAATAGAATGCGTCACTTTTAAATTTTTAATATGTTACTTCCAATTTTTAAAATCTTTAATTTTTCTATTACTAGTAATTATAAGACAACTCCAATTTCTGCAATTGTTTTGTTTTTAAAGGAACACAATATAATTTCCTTGCATTATCTAATTATTTGTAAAAATAATTATAAACTTGTAATTAACTATTGACTAACTCAAATATATTTGTAGAATTATTATAAAATAATATTTGTAGAAGATAACGTAAAAAATTATTCATACTTACCAACATCTTGACAGACCTTTCAACACTAGTTATAAAATGCAGCAAGGAAGAATGGACCTCGAATTAAAAAAGAGAAAACTGGTTCATTGCGCAAATAGGAATCAGTAGCGTAAGAAATATTAGTAGATCCCTTTATAAAATAATAATAAAAAGAACGTTTTCAACTGAAAATTAAAATTAAGTTAACTTTGCGTATTAATAAACATACTTCAACATATTAAAAATATTTAAATATATTTCCAAAAAATTTTAAGTCGTTTTTAGGCATTTTAAAAAATAAATCCAAAAAATTATTTTTTTATTTTTGAAAAATGATAATTTGGAGGAATTCTCCAAAAATATGTAATTTGGAGGAATTCACCAAAATTATACAATTTGAAATTGTATATTAAATATCATAATTTAAAAATTTAAATAAACAAATGATTATGAAATTCAAATCCTTGAAATTAATTCAAAGCAACCAGTTTTTGCCGGTCTTCTTTTTATCAGGATCAAAGTAATAAAATTAATCAACTGAAAAATAATAAAACTAAGGTTTCAAATAATTTAAATTTTACATTTATCAATTATTTATTAAAATGTGAAAAGAACGCTTTCAACTAAAAATAACATTAAATTTGTACGTATTTATAAACATAATATAATATATTTTAATATATTATAATTAATTAATATAATATATTATAATTTTAATATGTTACAATTATAATGTATTAAAATTAAATATATTTTATAATATTATAATTATTATAAATAACATAATATTTCAAAACATCTTTAAATTGTTTTTAGGCATGTTAAAAAAATAAATCCAAAAAAGTATTTTTTTCTTTTTGAAAAATAATAATTTGGAGAAATTCTCCACAATTATGTAATTTGGAGGAATTCACCAAAATTATACAATTTGAAATTGTATATTAAATATCATAATTTAAAAATTTAAATAAACAAATGATTATGAAATTCAAATCTTTGAAATTAATTCAAAGCAACCAGTTTTTTCCGGTTTTTTTTTTATCAGGATCAAAGTAATAAAATTAATCAACTGAAAAATAATAGAATTAAGGTCGCAAATTATTTAAATTTTACATTTATCAATTATTTATTAAAATGTAAAAAGAACGTTTTCAACTGAAAATAAAAATTAAGTTAAATTTACGTATTAATAAACATACAAACAAACATACAAATACACATGCAATAATATTTCAAAACATTTTTAAATCGTTTTTAGGCATGTTAAAAAAAATGAATCCAAAAAAGTATTTTTTTTCTTTTTAAAAAATGATAATTTGAAAGAATCCCCAAAATCGTATAATTTGGGGGAATTCTCCACAATTATGTAATTTGGAGGAATTCTCCACAATTATGTAATTTGGAGGAATTCTCCAGAATTATATAATTTGAAGGAATTCTCCAAAATTATATAATTTAAAATTGTATATTAAATATCATATAATTTAAAAATTTAATTAAAAAGTTATTATAAAGTTCAAATCTTTGGAATTAATTCAAAGCAACCAATTTTTGCCGAAGCCTTTTTTTTATCAGGATCGAAGTAACAAAATGAATTAACTGAAAAATAATAGAATTAAGGTTGCAAATTATTTAAATTTTACATTTATTAATTTTACATTGATATATTTTTTCAAATATAAAAAGAACATTTTCAACTGAAAATTAAAATTAAGCTAATTTTCCGTATTAATAAACATACAAATAAACATACAATAATATTTCAAAAAATTTTAAATCGTTTTCAGGCATGTTAAAAAAAATAAATGCAGAAATGTATTTTTTATTTTTTGAAAAATGATAATTTTGAGGAATTCTCCAAAATTATATAATTTGGAGGAATTCTTCAAAATTATATAATTTGAAATTGTATATTAAATATTATATAATTCAAAAATTTAAATAAAAAAATGATTATGGAAGTCGAATCCTTGGAATTAATTCAAAGCATTTTTTAAAAAAAAGTCCGAAGTCGTTTTTTTAATTAGGATCGAAGTCATAAAATAAATCAACTGAAAAATAATAGAACTAAGGTTGCAAATTATTTGAATTTTACATTTATAAATTATTTATTAAAATATTTAAAAAAACCTTTTTCAACTGAAACTTAAAATTAAATTAAATTTAGGTATTAATAAACATACAATAATATTTCCAAATATTTTTAAATCGTTTTCAGTCATGTTAGAAAAAATAAATCCAGAAAAGTATTTTTTTCTTTTTGAAAAATGATAATTTGGAAGAATTCTCCAAAATTATATAATTTGGAGGAATTCTTCAAAATTATATAATTTGAAATTGTATTTTAAATATCATATAATTAAAAAATTTAAAAAAAATTATGCAAGTCAAATACTTGGAATTAATTCAAAGCAACCAGTTTTTTTTTTAAAAAGACCGAAGCCATTTTTTATCAGTATCGAAGTTATAAAATGAATCAACTGAAAAATAATAGAACTAAGGTTGCAAATTATTTAAATTTTACATTTATCAATTATTTATTAAAATATAAAAAGAACGTTTTCAACTTAAACTTAAAATTAAATTAAATTTACGTATTAATAAACATACAATAATATTTCCAAATATTTTTAAATCGTTTTTAGGTATGTTAAAAGAAATAAATCCAAAAAAGTATTTTTTTCTTTTTGAAAAATGATAATTTGGAGGAATTCTCCAAAATTATATAATTTGGAGGAATTCTTCCAAATTATATAATTTGAAATTGTATATTAAATATATCATTAAAAAATTTAAATAAAAAAATTATTATGGAAGTCGAATCCTTGGAATTATATTCAAAACATTTTTAAAAAAAAATACCAAAGTCGTTTTTTTAATTAGTATCGAAGTCATAAAATAAATCAACTGAAAAATAATAGAACTAAGGTTGCAAATTATTTAAATTTTACATTTATCAATTATTTATTAAAATATAAAAAGAACGTTTTCAACTGAAACTTAAAATTAAATTAAAATTACGCATTAATAAACATACAATAATATTTCAAAACATTTTTAAATTGTTGCTAACCATGTTAAAAAAATAAATCCAAAAAGGTATTTTTTTCTTTTGGAAAAATGATAATTTCGAGGAATTCTACAAAATTATATAATTTGGAGGAATTCCTTAAAATTATATAATTTGAAATTGGATATTAAATAACATATAATTTAAACCACCCGTTCCTAGAAATTAATTATTTAATTATTATTAAATATTATAATGTATCAAATTCTTGGTTGCCCAACAATGGTTTTACCAAGGGCATATGTTCAATAAAAAAAAAAAATAATAAAAAAAATTTAAATGAAAAAATGATTATGAAATTAAAATCCTTGGAATAAATTTAAAGCAACCAGTTTTTGCCGTCTTTTTTTATCAGAATCGAAGTAATAAAATGAATCCACTGAAAAATAATAGAACTAAGGTTGCAAATTATTTAAATTTACGTATTAATAAACATACAATAATATTTCAAAACATTTTTAAACCGTTTTTAGGCATGTTAACACAATAAATGCAAAAAAGTTTTTTTTTGACAAATGATCATTTGGAGAAATTCTCTAAAATTATATAATTTGAAATTGGATATTAAATATTATTTAATTCAAAAAATTAAATAAAAAATGATTATAGAAGTCAAATCCTTGGAATTAATTCAAAGCAACCAGTTTTTTTTTAAAAACCAAAGTTTTTTTTATCAGGATCGAAGTCATAAAATAGATCAACTGAAAAATAATAGAACTAAGGTTGCAAATTATTTAAATTTTACATTTATCAATTATTTATTAAAATATAAAAAGAACATTTTCAACTGTAAATTAAAATTAAGTTAAATTTACGCATTAATAAACATAAAAGTAAACATACAATAATATTTGAAAACATTTTTAAATTGTTTTTAAGCATGCTAAAAAAATAAATCCAAAAAGGCATTTTTTTTTTTGAAAAATGATAATTTGGAGGAATTCTTCAAAATTATATAATTTAAAATTGTATATTAAATATCATATAATTTCAAAATTTTAAAAAAATTTTTTAAAATTTAAAAATTTAAAAAATGGTTATGAAAGTCAAATACTTGGAATTAATTCAAAGCAACCAGTTTTTGCCGGTCTTTTTTTATCAGGATCGAAGTAATAAAATGAATCAACTGAAAAATAATAGAACTAAGATTGCAAATCATTAAAATTTTACATTTATCAATTATTTATTAAAATGTAAAATCAATTGCTAAATAACCAGTAATAAAAAAATCCATAAAAAACCTAAAAATAAAGAAATTGAAATTTTAAAAAAGTAAAAGTTTTCTAGCAAATTTAATAGACAAATTTGAAATTTAAAAAATCACTTTTCCAAAATATAAAATAATTCAAAAAGTAAAAAAAAAACAGTTTACGAAAACCAAATAATAAATTAAAATATAAAGAAATCTATAGAGAAATAATAATTATATAATGAAATAAAAGTAAAATCTTCTGTGAGAGTCAAGAAACCGCAAAAGAAAACAATTTTTACTTTAAATTATTTATTGTTAATCAACGGATAGAATAAACTTCTACAATTATAATATGCACACAGATTCGAGAAACATTTCACAGATACAGAAAATACAAAAGAATATTCTGTCTACTCTCGAGAATCTAAACAATTCATGGAATGCAATTAACGATACAATTTTTCGAAGTTTATATTTATAATTAAAGACCCTAAGAATGATGAGAATCAATGGAGAAAACCTATTTTCAAAATTCAGTGTCCTATTCAAAAATAAAAAAATTCTAAACCTTAGGATATACACTCAACACGATTACGAACTTGGTGCGCAAGTATTTATATTATATTTATATTATATAGGGTGACGATACCAATTTCCGGTCACGTACCTTAATTTGGCGAGCGCTTTTTAAAATTCTATATTTAGAAAAGTATTGCATTTCATAAATCGTCAAAAACAGGTTAGAAAGAAAATGACAAACTGCCTCGTATGATTCAACTTTTAAAACATTTGACCAAATTCAATTAAGAGAAATAAATGTTTTGGCCGATCACAAGTACATGGCCAAAGACTGGTGCCATGACCCTATAATCATATTTATATTAGGGGTGTGCAAAATGTAATTTTTGTAATTTTTCACCCGAAAAATTAAATTTTAATCGATTAAAAAATTTCCTCCCATTTTTCGGTAAGTTCACCGGTATTTTATAGTAACTTGCCATAAATTACCATAAATTACGGCATATGTCCGGCAATGTTTAAAATAAACTTTCGGGTCGGCAAAACCCGAAAGCCCGGCCGAAACGTGCGATTTAAAAATTACCTTAAATTTCCGGTAATTTATAGTAACTTACCACAAAATGCCGCAAAATTTTTTAACCAAACTTTCGGATCCGCTCGAAAAAGCCCAAAAGCCCGTCCCAAAACGTTTGATTAAAAAATTTCCTCAAATTTACCGGTAATTTATGGTAACTTACCGTAAATTACCGGAAGTGTTTCAATTAAACTTTCGGATCAGCAAAGTTTGAAAATCCATCTAAAAAATTCGATAAAAAAATTTCCTTAAATTTCCAGTAACATTACCGGTAATTTATGGTAATTTACCATAAATTATTATAAATCACCGAAAATTTCCGAAACCTTCTAAATCGAACTTTCCGGTTGAGTTGGGAGAAAACGAAAATCTGGACCAAAAATGCAATTAAAAGAATTAATTCCTTAAATTTACTTAAACTTACGCTAACCTTACCGGTAATTTATGGTAACTTACCATAAAATTCTGAAAGTTTTTTAACCAAACTTTCGGATCCAGTCGGAAAAAGACAAAGTTCGTCCCAAAAGGTTTGATTTAATCATTTTCTAAAATTTACCGGTAATTTATGATAACTTACCATAAATTACCGGAAATGTTTAAATTAAACTTTCGAGTCAACAGAATCCGAAAGCTCGGTCTAAGAATTAGATTTAACAATTTCCTTAAATTTCTAGTAACCTTGCCGGTAATTTATGGTAACTTACCATAAATTATTAGAAATTACCGAAAATTTACGAAACCTTCTAAATCGAACTTTCCGGTTGTGTTGGGAGAAACGAAAAACTGGCCTAAAAATGCAATTTAAAAAATTAATTAATTCCTTAAATTTCCTTAAACTTACGCTAGCCTTACCGGTAATTTATGGTAACTTACCATAAAATTCCGAAAAATTTTTAACCAAACTTTCGGATCCAGTCGGAAAAAGCCGTCGTCAAAAATGCTATTCGTCCCAAAACGTTGAATTTAAAAATTTTCTAAAATTTCCCGGTAATTTATGGTAACTTACCATAAACTACCAGAAATGTTTAAATTAGACTTTCGAGTCGGCAGAGTCTGAAAGCTCGGTCTAAGAATCAGTTTTAAAAATTTCCTTAAATTTCTAGTAACTTTACCGGTAATTTATGGTAACTTAACATAAATTATTATAAATCACCGAAAATTTCCGAAGCCTTCTAAATCGAACTTTCCGGCTGTGTTGGGAAAAAAACGAAAACCCGGATCTAAAGTGCAATTTGAAAAATTTCCTTAAACTTACGCTAACCTTACTGGTAATTTATGGTAACTTACTATAAAATTCTGAAAATTTTTTAACCAAATTTTCGGATCCAGTCGGAAAAAGTCAAAAGACCGTCCCAACACGTTTGATTTAAAAATTTCCTAAAATTTACCGGTAATTTATGGTAACTTACAATAAATTACCGGAAATGTTTAAATTAAACTTTCAAATCGACAAAGTCCGAAAGCTCGGTCCAAGAATTCGATAAAAAAATTTCCTTAACTTTCCTAAAATTTACCGGTAATTTATGGTAACTATAAGTCACAGAAAATTTCCGAAACTTTTTCAGTCGAACTTTCGAATCGTGTTGGGAAAACCCGAAAACCCGGCTTAAAAGTGCAATTTAAAAAATTTCCTTAAACTTACGCTAGCCTTACCGGTAATTTACGGTAACTTACCATAAAATGCCGAACATTTTTTAATCGAACTTTCGGATCTGATCGGAAAAACCAGAAAGCTCGGCCCAATGGTTTGCTTTAAACACTTATTAAAATTTACCGGTAATTTATGGTAAATTACTATAAACTTCCGGTAATTTATGGTAAATTACCATAAATTTCCGGAATCACCGCAAATTTCCAGAAATGTTTAAAACTCTCAGATTGGCAAAACCTGATAGCACGGCCCAAAAATTCGATTTAAAAATTTCCTTAAATTTCCAATAAATTACGGTGACTTTACCGTTAATTTATGATAACTTACCATAAATGACCGAAACTTTTTAAATCGAACTTTTGGGTTGGGTTGGGAAAACCAGAAAGTCCGGTCCAAAAGTTCTGTTTAAAAATAACCTCGAATTTACGGTAACTTTACCGGTATTTTGTGGTAAGTTACCATAAGTTGCCGAAAATTTTTTAATCGAACTTTCGAATTTAGTCAGTAAAACCTGAAAGCCGTGCCGAAAAGTTTGATTTAAAAATTTCATAACATTTACCGGTAATTTATGGTAACTTACCATAAATTACCGCAAATTTCCAGAAATATTTAAATTTCAGGTCGGAAAAAACCGAGAACCCGGCTCAAAAACTCGATAAAAAAATTTCCTTAAATGTCCGGTAATTTACGATAACTTTACCGGTAATTTGTGGTAGCGTACCGTAAATTTCCAGAAATCACCGAAAATTTCCTAAACTTTTTTAAACGAACTTTCGTGTCGAGTTGGGAAAACCCGAAAGCCTAGCCCAAAAGTTCCGTTTAAAAACTTCCTTGAATTTCTGGTAACTTACCATAAATTACCAGAAATTTTTTCAATCGAACTTTCGAGACGTGTCGAAAATAGAATTCATTTTGCACGTCACTAATTTATATCATATTATCGTTTGAACATCTCTTTCGTAACATCGATACTTCTAACCAACTGGGAATCTCCCAGAATTCCCCACACTGTGGAAAGCTGTTGATCTTTCCTTGCTATTTTCTTTTCTAGAATTTTCTAGAGTCGGAAAAAGCAGAGAATTGCGGTTATCAACAGTTAATGGCCGATGGTGGATTTTGCTTGAGCTGCAAAATAATAGAGCGCATTCTGGAAACGTCCTTCGAGGTCCTTGACGATTTCGGATTGAAATCGCAAAGTTTGGCGATTCGTTCCCACTCGGTTCCTGGCTCGACTTCGTCAGCTTCGGCCACGAATTGTTTCTCTGCGTTCCTAACGAGGAAAGGAAATGTGATACAAGATGCAAAATTTCATGCAAGTTCGATGCTCGAGGGCAAGAAAAAAAAATTAGTTATAGCAGGCGACAAGCGCCTACAAGGAAGGGTTTCGTAGCTTTATTGGTACTATGTCAATTTTGGGCCCTATGCCGGTTTTGGATCCTATGCCAATATTGGGGTCCATATTTAGAACCTATGTCAGTTATGGGGTCTATGTCCATATTGAGTCAAATTTTAATTTTGGGTCTAATGACAATTTTGGGTCCTATTTCAATTTTGGGCCTATGTCAATTTTCGGTCTATGTCAATTTTTGGACTACGTCAATTTTGGGCCCGTCAATTTTGGGTACTATATCAATTTTTAATGCTATGTTAATTTCGGGCCCTATGTCAATTTTGGACCCTATGTTAACTAGGCCCTATGTCAATTTTGGACCCTATGTCAACTAGGCCCTATGTCAATTTTGGACCCTATGCCAATTAGACCCTATCTCTATCATGGGCACTATCTCAATTTTGGGCCCTACGCCATTTTTGGACCCTATGATAATATTGGGTACTATGACAATTTTGGGCCCTATGCCAGTTTTGGGTTCTGTCAGTTTTTGCCATGTCGATTTTGGGCCCTATGCCAATTTTGGGTCTATATCAATTTTTGGACTATGTCAATTTTGGGCCCCTGTCAATTTTGGGTTCTATTTCAATTTTTAGTCCTACGTCAATTTTGGCCCCTATTTCAATTTTTGGCTCTATCTCAATTTTGGGCCCTACTCGAATTTTGAGCCCTATGCCAATTTTGGGTACTATGTCAATTTTGGGCCCTATGTCCGTTTTGAGCCATATGTCATTTTTTGACCATTCTTGTTTTGGGCCATATGTAAATTTTGGGCGCTATGCCAGTTTTGGGTCCTATATATGTTTTGGCCTTATGTCAGTTTTGGTTCTATGTCAATTTTGAGTCCTATGCCAATTGTGGGTCCTATGTCAATTTTTGGACTATGTCAATTTTGGGTACCATGTCAATTTTTTGTCCTATACCAATTTTGGGCCCTATGTCAATTTTGTACCCTATGTCCATTTTGCGTCTTATGTCAATTTTGGTTCCTATGCCAATTTTGGGCCTTACGCGAGTTTTGGAACCCATTCCCATATCGGGTCATATGACCATTTTGGGCCCTATGTCAATATTGGGTCCTATGTCAATTAGGGCCCAAAACTTGTATCAGTTTTGGGCCCTGTGTGAATTTGGGGGCATGCGTCAGTTTTGGGTCCTATGCCAGTTTTGAACCCTATATCAATTTTGGGTACCATACCAATTGTGGGCCGTATGTCAATTTTGTACCCTATGCAAATTTTGGGCTCTATGTCCATTTTGGGTCTTATGCCAATTTTGGTTCCTATATCAATTTTGGGTCTTACGCGAGTTTTGGACCCTCATTCCCATATCGGGTCCTATGCCCGTTTTGGGTCCTATGCCAGTTTTGGGTCATATATATGTTTTGGGCCCTATGTGAATTTGGGCCCTATGTCAGTTTTGGATCCTATGTCAGTTTTGGGCCCTATGTCAATTTTGGGACCTATGTCAGTTTTGGGCCATATGATCATATTGGGTCGCACGACGGACGGACAACGGACCCATAACGAACCGACACTACAAGGGTTTCTACTCGAGGCTACGAAACCCTAAAAAAAGAAGAAAGCGCTTAGAAAGCGAAGATCATGCCTCGAATTATTTCTGTCTTGCTTTTCACAGCAGAGAAAAAATGAAAAAGAATTTTTTTTCTCATTTAAAAAAAGAAGTCGAGAAACTGAAATACTTTAAATTCCGAATTCTTGAATTTTGAATGGTTTTTGAATTTAGAGATTTAAAACGCAGAGTATTTACAAGTTTCGAGCGTTTAAAATTGGATTTTGTTCCAATTTAAGACTTTCGAAATTCAAAAGTAGAAAAAAAAGTTTTTTTCCGATATAAAATTATTTTACACTTTTTCTCCGGTTAACTAAATTTTTTTCTACATGCGTCGCAAGACTCAGATTATTTTACAAAAGTAATTCTTCGAACTTCAAGCTTCTTAATATTATTTAAAGCCTGCAACTATTCTTCTTCTTTCTTAAATCGATGTTTTAAAATATTTTCAGTTTCTAAATTTTGAATTTAAAGAATTTAAAGAATTAAAAGAAATTCGAAATCTTCAACACTGAAAGAATTGAAATAAGGAAATTCTCGAGCTTCTCATGCCTGAAAATTTAATTATACAAGGTAGATAAATGTTTAACTAAATTATCCAACAGTGAAATTTTCAGAAACATATTTTGTATTTTGTATTTTGTATTTTTTTTTTTTTTTTTTTAGAAAATGCATTGCATGTGCGAAAAGGCATGCAAAATATAATTCAAGGTTTTCGACTTACTTGGCTGATTCCCTAGGAAGCAAAATGAGAACGAGAGATTTTATAAAACACGTAAATTTTAAATTATTATTAATATCAGGATTCTAACTACAATGCAAAAAAAATCAGGATTTCTTTCTGCAATTTTGTAGAAAAATTGCAAAAGCTTGTTGCGGATTTCGAGACGATAATTCTTACAAATTCATATTTATTTTTTTTATTTTTTTATTTTAACGTTAACTAATTCAAAAAAAGTAAATTCAACTCATTTAAAAAACAAGAATTTTGATTTCGTTAAACATTATTTTATAGATTTTCTTAAAAATTATTTTATGGAAAATAAAAAGAATTTTGATTTTCCCAGACATTATTTTATGGAAAATAAAAAGAATTTTGATTTTCCCAAACATTATTTTATGGAAAAATAAAAAGAATTTTGATTTTCTTAAACAGTATTTTATGGCAAATAAAATAATTTCTAGTGTTTCCATCATTTATCAAAATTACAGACATAAATACCTATAATTTGTGATTATTTGAAAACGCATTTAATTTTCAATTAATGACGAAAATTTTGAAGTTTAAATTTGCAAAATATTCAGGAAAAATTACCTGTTGGTGGCTTTAGTTTTGCTAATTGCCTCGGCGTGATGCTTGTACCATTCTTCCAATTCTTTCTTCGCTGCTTCCTTCCATTCTTGTTTTTTCTTCTCCTCTTCAGCGTCTTTCAAAAATAAAAAAATAATTATTATTTCAAATTGTACCTAAAAATGCAGTAACTCTTATTAAAAAAGGAATCTATTATATTTTATAGATTACACAAAATTACAAAGCTTTAATAAAATCTAAGTTTTCAAATTTGAAAACTTAAATTTTTTATTTTTAAAATTTGAAAACTTAGATTTTTTATTTTTCAAATTTAAAAACTTAGATTTTATTAAAACTTTTTAATTTTATGTAATCTATAAAATATAATAGATTCCTTTTTAAATAAGATTTACTGCATTTTTAAATTTGATTTTCGAAAATGCAATTTAATTTTCTTTTTTGATTAAATTTTTTAAAAAACGATTTCATAAATCTTCCTTTAAATATGTATAAAAAATAATAAGGAAAAAACCTTAAAAATACGACTTTAAGGTTTTTTCCTTATTATTTTTTAAACCTATGTTTTTCCCAGTCGTTAAAAGAGAAATTTTTCATTCTTTCGTAATTTGAATACGTAAATATTTTACCACCATTAAATTCAATTTGTAACAAAAATACTTGATATGATATATTTTTTATTTTAATATTTTTCATTTTTGTAAATTGTAAATTATTGATAATTACCTTTCTCTTCCAATCTTGTTTTCTGTTCCTCCCTCCACTTTTTGATCTTCTCTGGCTCTTCTTTTACTGGTGGAGGCGGTGCAGGAGTTTCTTTTGTTTTTAAATGGCAAAATATAAATTGTAAAATGAAGAAAGGCAGAAAATTCAAAAGAAATTTAAGAAAAATATGGGAATAATATTTTTACCTGGAATTACTTCTGCAGGTTGATTCATCTCTGAAGAATTTTCTCCATCGTCTCCGGAACCCATTTTCAGCTCTTCAAAGTTGTCGGACAAATCATCTAATTAATTGAACCAATAATTGCGTTTATAGCAACAAAATAATAATATAACATAAGAAAAAAAATCAAATCAAATTATAAAAATGATTTTTTATTTCTTAATACAAAAGTATATTGAATAAAAAAATTTCTCTAAACACTAGAAACTTTTTTTCCAGGATTTCATTTTAGTGATCTTAGTTTAAAGCAATAAAATAATAATATAACACTAGAAGACAAATCACATCAAATTACAAGAATGATTTTTTACTTTTTAATACAAAAGTATATTGATTAAAAAATTTCTCTAAATACTAGAAAATTCTTTTTTCAGTATTTCATTTTCGTGCTCGTAGTTTTCGGTATTTTATAACATTTTTATTACAATTGATATTTTTTCCACAGAAAAAAAGAAACTCCCGGAAAGGAAGAGCCAGAGAAAATAAAAAAGTGGAGGAAGGAACGGAGAACAAGATTGGAACACAAAAGTTATCAATAATTTACAATTTACAAAAAATAGTGAAATTCAATAAAAAGGGGGAAACGGAAGTCTAGATTCAAAATTTAGAAGCCAAATAAAATTCCAACCAGGAGCTAAAATATTTTTTAAAATTTTCTTTTAAGATGTTTTAAATCTAAGCTTTCAAATTTGAAAAATAAAAAATCTAAGTTTTTAAATTTTCTTAGGCGGAAAGGAATTCGGAATACAATTCCACATTCGGAATTGTAATTGTAAATTATATAAATATAAAAAGTAGCAATAATAGTAATTGTAAATTATATAAACATAAAAAGTAGAAATAATAGTAATTTTAAATTATACATAAAAAGTAGCAATAATAGTAATTGTAGTTGTAAATTATATAAACATAAAAAGTAAAAATAATAGTAATTATAATTGTAAATTATATAAACATAAAAAGTAGCAATAATAGTTGAATCTTTTGAAAAGAAAGTCTATTCAGAAAACTGCTAATTCTTTGAATGACTTATTTATTTCCTAATTTCAACAGATAAACAATTTTTTCAAATTTTGAAATTTTTAATTTACCAAAAATTCAAAGCATTTGAATGTGTATATAAATCTTTGCAATTGAAATATAAATAAACCTTTGCAGTTCTTTTTGTTTGTCGAGTCTTGATGACTTTTTAGGACTTCCGAAAAATAAATTATCTTTTTTTTTACCATCGCCAATGGAAGCTGGAGCGACACTTGTCATTGGAGGGATTTCAACTTCCAATCCTGCGAGTTCATTTTGCTCTCGAGCTAAAAATTCTGCGGCCGGATCAACTTCAGGCTCGACAAAATTATCGCCAAATGCGTCCATGTTTCTAAATAGAAAAGAGTAAATGAATAAGATACATATAAATAAGAGAATATACTTAATACAAAAATAAATCATATACACTCATCGCGCGTAATAAGGCCAGCCGTAATATGGCCGGCTTCACGCTTGACTGGTTTTTTCTCCCCCCCCCCCGAGTGCCCCTTGACGAGTGACACTGGAGGATGCGTGTGAACT
>JBAGKK010506877.1:0-14291 GCA_037177015.1 Euceroptres primus | reverse complement strand
TCTAGAAGATTTTAGAAGATCATGGAAGAGTTCAGAAGATTTTAGACGATTTTAGAAGATTCTGGAACATTCTAGTGAATTTTGTAGAATATTAAAGAATTTTTCAGACTTCTTTAAGATTGTATTAAGAATTCTTTAAGATTGTATAAGATTATTGCAGGTAAATAAAATTATTTATTTAGAATCTAGAAGGTTCTAAAAGATTATGGAAGAATCCAGAAGAATCTAAATGAATGTAGATTTTAAAACAGTCTAGAATATTTTGGAGAATTTTTACAGATTTCAGATAAGTTTTGAAGATCCTAAAGAATTTGAGAGCATTTCGGTAATCTTTTGTAGATTTTGGAGGATTCTAAAAGACTCTGTTGAAAATTCTAAAAGATTACGGAAGGATTCAGAAAATTTTAGAAGATTCTGGAAGAGTCCAGTATATGTTGTAGAATATTGGAAAATTTTGGGATATTATTTTATAAGATTATTGTAGGAGAATCCAGAAGATTCTAGAACAGTCTCAAATATTTTCAAGGACTTTAAGAGTTTTCAAGGACATTAAATCAATTTTGAAGATTCTGTAGAACTTTAAGAGATTTTAAGAAACTTTCGTAGATTTTGAAAATTTGGAAATTATGGGATATTTAAGAAAATATTAAGAGTTTTTGAATGTCACAAGTTTCTATTTCTCCTAATTCTTGGAAAATTATTCGGAAATTTGTATATAAAAAGGGAAAAAAGAGAGAAAAAGGAATGAAACTATAAAAAAAGTGATTTTAGGAGATTTGTAGAATAAAAGGGGAAAAGGGGAAAAAAGGGAAATAGGGGACTGTGATCCCCGTTTTTGTAATATTATAATTATAATAATTGTTAAATTATAATTATAACTGTGGAAATATAATTACAATTTGTTGAATCAAAAATCATTCGCTGCGTCTTTGTACGTTTTTCCTACCTTTCCGTGATTTTCCCTGACCATTTTTAAATTCCCAGACTTTCCAGAACTCTCTGACCAGTAGCAACCCTGTCATTTGAAGAAAACTACTCATTCAAATTCAGAGAGATAAGAATTCCAGGTCTATGAGTGAAATTTAAGGACTTTTCCAGGTTTTCTAGGATTTCCAGGGCACTAGACACCCTGGTTTAATTCAAGAAGAAATTTAAGTTCCTAAGCTCTCTTCGAATGTAGGGTTTTTTGAAACCGAATCATTTCAAAATCAACTGAATGTTTTCGGTTCCGAGAAATCCTACATTCACTGAGAGCTTAGAAGCTTAAATTTCTTCTCGAATTAAACCCAATTTCGAAAAATCCAATGTTCTAAGTGTGGCCAAAAAGGTAGCAATTTGCATTGAAAATTCGATTGAATGGCTGTACACCTCCTGCTTGGACCTTTAACTTTTGAGAATAAAAATGAATTGGAGCAAAAATAGAAGTACACACGAGATTTCTTTCCAGCCTCTCTAAACCGCCAAACTCTAAACTCTAAACTTTCAAAAGTAAAACCTTCTTGAGCATCGATGATTTATATCTATGATTGCTGTAAATGTTATAAAACTATTAAAAAATAATAGATTGTGAAACGAAAATGATTTGATAGTTATTAGAATAATATGACAGAAATTTTCCATTTTTCTCGTTTTCTTGCTTTTTCGCCCTTATCTCAAAAACTTTCTTATGCTTAGGTATTCACTACCTACTATATTTTTAAAAAAAACTTTAAGAAAATATTCTTTAAAAATCTCAAAGAACGATTTTAAAGGATTTCATTCCAGTTGTTATTCAGACTGCTGAAAAATCAATACCCGTTGTGGAGGCGACTGTAAGGTGATGAAAATATAAAATGTATTAAATTATTTGATATCTTTTCAAGAAAACATCCTTTAGCATCATTTGAATAGAATTTTTTGATAAATTGAGGGTATTGTTTTTTTGTTAATTTTTTTTTTCAAACGATAAATTAAGGAACGATTTATTCACCAGTTTATGACCAAAAAAAAAAGAAGCCCAAGTTTTATGAAATTTGTTAAATGTGAAATGGAAACTTTCATAAAAATTCAAATTACAAAAAAGAGAAAAAAGAAGAAGAAAAAGAAATACAAGAAAAATATCCATATTTGTGATTTTTCTTGCATTTATTTTTCGTAGAGCTTAAAAATCAAATTTTCAACTTGTATCCCCTTAAATTACAACTTGTATCGCCTTAAATTATTGTGGTTCCTTAATTCGAAACTCAATCGAAATGTTTATCTCCAAGTTAAATGTTTACCCTTACAAACTTATTGATTGAACAGAAGTGATAAATAACACTCAACCACGAACTTTATGTAAAGATGCCTAATTGACGTTAAAATCAATCAATGAATCGGACCTTCGTTCGTCCGTTTGTCAGAATGACAGTTATTAAAAAACGATCAATTACCTTGAAGTAATATAAAATGCTGAATAACTCGTCGGTTGCCATTTATATAACGGCTCTGAACCTTGTGGTCGACTCATCACTTTAAAATCACTCCTTACTTCTGCATGTAACACTTATCAGGATTTTATCATTCATCGAGATGAATTGTGCTAACTATAGATTCAATTAGAGGATACTGCAAGTTTGTCCCGAAATAAATTTAATTTTCTAGAATCATTTTATTTCACTCCGTTCATTAATATCGTATTCATTCTATTGGAATCACGCATGTTATTGTCTGTATTAATTTTCCAACAGTCGCGACATTTTATTAATGTCCTTTCGTGTCCAGAATTAAATACTATGATCGAATGAGTAATATTCTGGGATTACTCTCGAGGTAAAATATAATAATCATAATGTCTCGCTATTCATTCACTAGATTGTGAATTGCCGACCGTCCTCATGTGAATGATAATCGACTTTTCCAGTAAACGAATCTCCCTCAAGTCCGCAGCAATTCACGGCCGGAATTTTTACGTAAATTAACCCTTCGGTGGGTCTTTATGACACTCGTGACGCGTTTCAACGTACGTCATGCGAAACGTGGGCACTGTGAATCTCTATTTTCAGGAACAGAAATGACAGGATCGTGATTTAAAAGATGCATCAGTGAGTGAGAGGAATAGTGAACGACAGCGATGAAAATGTTTCTCAGAACGTTTTCAACGCGAAGATATGCGGATCGCATTGCCGGTGCGGAATTAAAATTCCTGATTCGATTTGACTTTTATGGACTTCTTTTATGTCAGTTTTCTTTTATTAAAATGAGAAAAATCTAGAAAAGAAAAATAAATATTCACTTTCATGAAAATAAATGAAGAATCAGATTTCATAGAATTTCAAGAATCAAGATTTCAAGAATCAGTCCATAATTAGATTTTTTAATAGAGATGAAAAGTTCAAAATAGAGGATTCAAAAAATAGAGGATTAAAAAAAAAAGAATATTTTTGCTACGAAATTATGAGAATACGTAAAGCATTTCTTGTGGCTCTGAATCTCTGGTGCAATATCAAACTTTGAAAACCAAAATTGAAGCACAAATCCCAACTAGAGTTTCATTTTCGCTTTTTATAAATCCAATCAACTGCTTCCTCAGCTTTCGGAAATGAAATGCATCCAGCTTATATTCAGATAAAATAGCAGAAATCCACAAGAGGAATAATAAAAAGAAAGTCTAACATCGGAACTATATTTAAGCTCGGACGTTGTAAAATGTTTTTCCACGTTCCAATGTTTTTCCAAGCCAGCTACTATCAGTTACGGGAGAGAAAATCCCGTGGATAAAATTGCTGAAAAAGCACTGAGACGTGGTTGGATTTGCGCCAAAATCTTACACTATCTCACCTAATTAGTTCATTATCGTCAACCCAGCGATCTTTTTGTGCTGAAAAAATCGATAAACTAGGAACAAAAACTTCCAAGTCCTTTTTCTCGTACTTTTTTAGTTGTTAAAGAATTTACTTGAATCAGCAAATTACACGTTTCAAAGAATTTTTTTCTTAAAACTCGGTTTCCTGTACAATGCTTCTGCACGTAACGTAAGTGCAAATCAATACATCAGTGAACTTTATTATTCTCTTTTTTTATAGGTAATAATTTTCTTCAATATGGAAGACGATATTAAAACGCTGAGCAGTATTAAAATATGAAAACCAATTTTTATGTAGCTTTTCCCAATAAAAGTTTTTTTTTCCATTTTATTAAAATTTAATGAATATTGTCAGAAATCCTTGAGCCTGAAAGAAAATTCAAGAAAATCTTGAATCTTTGAGATATTAGTGGTGAAAATAAACAGGAATCTAAAAAATTTTGAAATTATCACCACTTTAAAGCTTCCTCCCTGAGGAAGCAGTTAATAAAAACAAGAAGAAAGAATGTAGGAATTAAAATTACAGTACAAGCTGTAATGAGACGACAATGAACGAAGGTGAAACTTCCACTGAGGCCAGGCGACGATACAAGTGGGTGTGGGAGGGAGTCAGATGACAACCTTGATGACAACGGTTTCGAGTTGCCACTACGTGCTCAAATGGCGGAATGAGCATTCGAAGCGAGAGAAATGCAGAACAAAAGGGTAGTGCTTCAAGTTGACTATGTCTGGTCTAACATTAACGATGAGTTCTATTTATCACGTACTCCCATTCTCCGATGCTTTCGCAGGAGTCGTAAGTCGCGTCCATGAAAGGGAAAATGAAACCACGTGCTCGCAAATTCAGAAATTATACCCGACAAGTACATTAAGAGGTTTTAACTTCACCTTCATTGAAATTTCTCGCATTATTATACGGTCAGAGATAAATTCTAAAACGAAATGAATTATCTACTTTTCACGTGTTTACATTTATGGTTTGTCAAGCACAACCACTTTGAAATAAATTGAGTTAACTCAAGTGCTAAAAGTTTCACTCCTAGTTGAAGAGGAATTTGATTTACCGTAGAATCACTTAACTTCGGACACTGACCTAAACTTCGTACACCCATTTTTCTTTGTTTCCAGATAATTGAATGGCATAAAAGTTACATAAATTAAAAGCCCAAAGCTTGAGATGATGTGAAGAGTTAGTTTTGTATTAAAAAATTGGTATAAAAATTTGTATAATAGGTGTCCGAAGTTAGGGCCAGTGTCCGAAATTAGGGCCAGTGTCCGAAATTAGGGCCAGTGTCCGAAATTAGGGCCAGTGTCCGAAATTAGGGCCTCTGTCCGAAGTTAGGTGATTCTACGGTATTCAGTACTTTTATTCTTTATACACAAGTCGAAAATAATGCTTTCTAAATCATTGGTCTCTCAATATGAACTTCAAACCCCAATGAGATATTTAAATGCCAGAGTAAAAGGTTTTGCAACATTATGATTATTAATAAGAAGTGTAGAAGTACTATTATAATGATTATTATATTGTACCTCGAGAGTAATCCCAGAATATTTCTCATTCAACCATAGTACTTAATTTATAGGACATTAATACTGTCCACTGCATAATATATGTTTTCTTGTACTGTCATGAGTAAAACTGTTTGAATCTTGAGCAACTAAATTCAGAAATTGGAATTCCGAAACGGCAAAAAGAGAAAGACCCCTAGTTTAATCAAGCAAATAATTCCAGCAAGAGGAGAAAGTCAAATCTGAAAATCATGAAACACATGGCAGATCCAATCAACCTTCTCAGCAAATTTATCAAGAACCTAGTGAAACCGTCGATAGGAATCTGCTAAATCGACACTTCAAGAAACTTTCTTTTTCCAATCAGCCTAGACCCAATACCCAAGATTCCCTGTAATCGTAAAATACCTTCTCCATTGTTATTTCGTCGGGAAATTCAATCCGCCTCACACCATGAACCTATCCCGCAAGAAAAGCACGTGCAAGTCACATAAAAGGCAGCATCAACAGTTTTACAGCATCCTTCAATGTGCGCACTTAAGTGACGAAAATCAGAATTTTTTTTCCTCTCTCGACATACATTCCAGGATCTTGTATATACCGGTAATACAGAACTGATTCAAGGCTCACTAGAGAAAGTTGATATGAAAAAGACAAGTTTCCTCAGCTGGACATACCCCATGTGATGTCGTTGAACCAGAACTGGGACGATGATGAACCACCGTGCTCAGTTACAAATGAGGGCAGCGAAGGAGCCATCTCAGTTGGAGGATAAGGTCCATGAACAAGACATCCGCTCGATCCTGGTCTAATAAGCCGGCTATTCGAGGCATAGATGACATCCGCGCTAGCCATGTCTTCCAGTTCAGCTTCTGAGATCTCATCATCGCCATCATCCCTGAGCAGCTTCATCCTAGAAGACGTCTGCACCAGTACGTCCCTAAGATCCTCATGATGAACGTAACTGTTAAGATGAATAGGCTGCTCATACTCCGCCGAGTCACTGCCAGGCGAAGGACTATAATGGCTAGTTCCCGGCCTGACCTGTGGATCCCTAGGGAACACGTGGATGCCCCCAGAGGGTCCCTCCAAGTTGGGTACAGTTCTTCTCTCAGCAGCGGCAGCGGCTACTGCAGCAGCAGCTGCTGAATAAGAATAAAAAGAGCCACCCTGGATCATCCGGCTGCAGGGTGGATCTTCACTGGCTGCATTCTCGAGTTCTCCTTGAACCTGTTGTAAGGTGGAACATCCCTGGAGTGGATCCTGGGTCGGGTACTGCTGGGGCTGTTGTTGGAGCTGGTGGTGGATGGTCTGCTTATCCTTCTCGCGACGAGGTGACCGACCCCTGTCCCCGACGGAAGTCGCGCTCCAGTAGCCCCACGCCATTCTACTTGGCCTGTTGGTCACGTGTGACTGATGACGGGTGTCAGTGCGTGCGTCCGTAAACCAGGAGAATCCTGGACACTAGGCGGCGAGAATGAGGTGGTTGCGTGCCGTCCCACCCGGAGAATTTGAGGCAAACCGACGGATCGATCGATTTTCCTAGACGACGACGTCGTCCGGGGCTAACACTTGGATGAGTTGGCACACGGGGTTTACCGGTGACCGGGAGGGTTTTTAATCGGACTCGCCCTCTTTCGCCCTGGACTTTCTCCGGTCCAGGTGATTCGCGAGAATCCGATGAATCGGACCGAGTTGTGGATATCGACTGCAGCAGAAACGTTACTGCCGCCGCCCGGCGCGCGCTACCACAACGGCAACCCGAGAGCGCAAACGCCGATCACGCAGCCACGTTCTGTCCTTGTTAGTTGATGGAACTTTCCCTGATTTTTGGTCTCCCTCGCTCCTTGACAAACCTACGCAAACACCAACGAGAGTGGGCATATAACACTCTCCCTCGCTCTTTCATCCACCCGTAACGCGGACTCTTGGTGGTGGGTGAACTAGGTAGGCCACCAGGTTTTTCAGGATGCGTTCAAATCTCCGTGAGCCGATGAAGGCGCGTATTCGAGCGAGGTTTATCACCACCAGGACTCTGATGCGCATCAGGCTTCCTTTCGCTTGGTTAACATTGCACTGGTTATATTGCTCCGCTAGGGAATATGAAAATGTGGGAGTAGGTGATCTCGAAATTCCCGCCGTGGAAAGCTATTGCGATTTACGACGAGAAAACAATACCGAGGCAGGGACCAAGGGCCACATGACCTCGGATGTGTCAATGATTTCCCCGGAAAGATCTCAGGCGTGGCTCTTCCACCCGATCGCACTCAATGTAACGATGCTCCAGTTGATGTACTTTTGGGTTTTATTACACCTTTTCTCTACGACTCACGCAACTGTGGAAAATTTGCTAATGTAATTTAGTTATGTGAAAAATTGTTCAAGATTCAGTTAAAGAAATGAAACAGAGAAAATAATGGTAAGATGAAACACTGAAACATCTTTCTGAAATAATGGTAAGAATTCTCTCTTGACTTCTAATGAAGTGGAGAACAATTCAAAATCAAATCGATCAAATCAAATCAAAATCAAAATCGAGCAACTAAATTTTTATTTTTCAAATAAAACCATTTTAATTTCCCCAGAAAGTTTAAAATTCGGATTCTACATTTTTGAAAATGGAACTTATTCTCATTGTAAGAATGAGGGTCAAGCAAGGGTCTCTCTCTTTCCGACTTTCAACATTTTTCGACGATACGAAATCACAACACTTTTTAGAACTTAGAAATGAAAAGGAGGCAAAAAGCGAAACTGATCTCGGCATTTTTAGAACGTGTCCTATCTCAACGTTGAAACGACGTCGTTGCCTGGCTTCATATTTTTTACTGCTAGTATTTAACCGCAAATGATGCTTGGGCTCAAAAAGTTTTGCCGCAGTTTCGCAATTAATTAACCTTTTGAATCCACATGAAAGAAGGCGTAAAGCTACATGTAATTAATTCGTAACAACATCACCGTCGAATTTTTGACAAATTTACAATAGAAAATTTTAATATTTATTAATTTTTTTTTAAACCGGCTCATTGAAAGAAAAACTGAGTGTAATTGTAGATTGCATGGTATAAAATAGTAATTAAATACATCTCATGTGAATTGCGGTCATGACATAAATAAAAGGGATCCTAAAGCTCCGTTTCAATAGTCAGTATTAAATGGTACGGTTCATGTTACACGCTAGGCTCGGCGATGAGGAGAATCGATCAATTTAGGAGAGCCACGTATTCCCACGAATTCATCCGCACAATAGTGATCTCCGTGAATTATAGCGAACCACTCTGCTAAAATTTGCAGTCGAACAGTGACCTTAATAATGGAAGCTTCCTTTAATGACATTAATTGTCTCTCATCATTTCAACAAAATTTATTAACTTTCAAAAACGATGGTATATTAGAATGTTAAATAAATCTTCCAACTGGAATTGTCATAAACACTTTAATTTCGTAAAAAATGATGATGTACGTAATGTCTAGTCATCTGATAACTTCAAAAAATAGTGTTTATAAAATTTAATTTCATCTTCACCAGATATTAAAAAGAATCTGACACAGATTGATAACAAAATTACATGCTGCTTTATATTCGCTGGACAAAAAAAGACTTAGAAACTTTGCGGTAAGTATAGTGTTAAGGCGAATTAATCACTTTTCTTTTAGCGAACATCCTCCAGACAGGTAATCGATTTTCCGGTATTCGCGATACATCGGAAGTACAAATACACGTTGAGCGTACTCGATTGAAGCACCTGCTAATGGTTTCAGTTCCCTCAGTCACGCGATATGGGTGTGTAACAGAGAAAAAGGCATGTACCTTTTCCTTTCATCTTGCAACTTCCTAAACATTTTTTTAAACTGCTGAACAAATTGCAAAAAAAAGTAACTTCACTTCACATAAAAAATATTGTAAAATTGTATTCAAAATCTGACTCCAAGTTGCAAAAAAAAAAGGTCAAAAAATTTGCACTTTTCTAAATCAGGAAAAATTTATGAAACTTCTACACACGTGCAGAAAATTTTAATGAGAAAGTATGATCTGGAAATATCTTGTGAAAAGGTTTCCTCGCTCCGGTGACAAATGGAAGAGAAAAGCTCTAGGATAACAATGCATTTTTAAGAAAGATGTCAAGGCCGCAGGAATATAAAACCGGCGTGTTCCAGTATCATGAATAATTATTTATCTCCTCGAACTTTTCGCGGTTAGTTTTTATTCTTCGTTTTAAAATAGAAGGAATAGTTCTTTTATTGAACGAAATAAAGACTTCGATTTCTGGTGAATGGAAGTGAAGAAAGCGACAGAGTTAGTCCCTCTCATATCTTTGGAAGATGCATTTCCGAATGATTCTGTGCTTTCATGTTAGCAGCTCTCATCACTGTCTCTGTGTGAAAGGTTTACGACCTTCTAGAACTATTAAGTCTGAAATTGAAAGTTTAATTAAAATGTTTGAAAAATAATTAACCAAGTTCTGTTAACGTTACTCGTTATGTAATTCAATCCTAACGACCGAGAAAATATAAGCTTTGCGATATAATCAAATTTATTTGGAAATACTTCCAGGGTGTCTAGCGATCAGGCTATTTGAAATTCCCGGTTATTTCCCGACCAAATTTGTCATTTTCCCGACCTATTTTACATTTTTTATTTACAATAACGTATATATTATATGTATTTTTTTCACGTGAAAAGTCTTATTAATAAAAACATCTTTTAGTATTGATAGGCAACGTTTTGGACTTTATCAATACTAAGAGATGTTTTTATTAATTGGATCTTTCACACGAAAAAAATACATATAAAATTGACAAAAGGTCTAAACTGAAGAATATAGATATAAACGTATGTAAATAAAGTGAAAATAAGTAGATTTTACCATTAAATTAAAAAATCCCCGATCTGAAATAAAATTCCCGGGGTTTTCCCGGTTTTCTCCCGGTGAAACCAAATTCCCGGGTTTTTCCCGATTTCCCGGTCTGCTAGACACCCTGACTTCTACTTTAAAATTCAAAAATTACTTCTGTCCTGCTTTATCATTTAATTTCCTACAACCGAGAAAATATAAGCTTTGCAATATAATCAAATTAATTTGGAAATACTTATACTCTAAAATTCACAAATTACTTCTGTCCTGCTTTATCATTTAATTTCCTCCAATCAGACGCACAAGCCTTCTGATTAACTTAATCACAATAAACAGACATGAACAAATTAGGATGTTGTGAGGCTAATGTGAGTTGTGTCACTTGTGAATTAAATCATTTGGGAGGCATAAATATCATCTCAACGTACATAAAAATGAGGGAAAAAAATGAAAAAGAAGATTGAACACGGCCATTTATTAAATTTTCATTCGAAACTAGAATAGCAAATAGTAACACAATGCGAACTTCAAAATAGAAAATTCCTTTGTCCACTGAACTCGAACGTCTTTTCACATTACATGCAAGGATGAATGGAGAATTGAGCAAGTGAAAAGGATCGTGCTATGGAAACCAAAAAAAAACAAGCTTTTCCTCAGCTTTCACGTTCACTCTATGCGATATCGATTTCCCTTTGCACTTTTAACTAGCCTGGTCCTATCAAAGGAAATGTAATGAAAAAACTTCCTGCCACTGATCCACTTAAGAATCTACTATTTAAATGCAGCCTCGGAGTTGAAAGTAAAGGAAATATAAAGCGTTTTTCCTTGGGTTTTCTTAGTTACAAGATGTTAAGAAAATAAAGATCCTTTAAGAAAATTGGGTCAAATTTATAGAACCATTATCAAAATAAATTAGAGTTGTTTAGAAAGATGGAAGCTTTTTGCGATTTTTGGGCAAATTTCCTTGTCAGTTTTTTTTTTTTGAACTGCCTGAAGAGCAAAAGAAAACGTCACAAATGTTTTCTCTCTAATCAAGGAGATGAAACTCCACGAAATTGTTTTTTCTTTACCTGTTTTGGCCTGGTAGAATCTGCGAATTCATTACAGATTTTTCACAGACGAAGAGAGAAGTATGCACGAAAATAGAACCCGCATGCATTTTGCTAGTTAGACTTTACTTGACGGCGGGCATGTGCCATTTTATTCCTTTGTGGTTTTCTCCGATATCCAAGCATGAATACTTCACGCGCTCCTGAAAGCGCAATCATTGTTTCTGCAGATAAAAAGTGCAAACAAGGACGTATGCGGATGGCAAAACAGGTACAAAGTCACGTTACTTGTTTTCATTTCAGAAATGGCTCCCTATGTTGCATAGACGCAAAAACTAATCAACAATCAAGAATGATTTAATAAAAAAATTTCCAAAGAGACTGGTTAATTTTCTACATTGTTATCTTAAAAAAAAGATCGCAATAAAGTAAAAGGATTTTAGTCAAGCCTTCAATTTTTGCATCACCATTTGACGTACTAAAATTGACAACGTGCTCAACCATTACGCGATCAGAATGGATTCATTGTATTCGTTTTTATTGATATTGACCTATTAACCTTTTTTATTGCCCTATCTATCGAACTATTTTTTCTCGAATGCAGCGGAAGGTACCAGAAAAACCGGATTTTTCAATTAAGAGGAAAAGCTCGATGAATTATTACTGTTTCGAGAATCTAGAACAATCAAGACAAATTTCGCGATGATGTCGTTTAATGAATGTCGGAGAATTGTTCAGATCCAAGCCAAATAGAGAGAAAGGAAAAATAGAAAAAACTACTATATATCTAAGCAAATTTATAATCCTTTAAATAAAGCGATTCTCAAACTAAAACAGTTTTTAAAATTCTCAGTGTTGTCTCAGTTTTGTTGCATTGTTTCTTTTCAACAAAATTACAGCTCGTTAGAATATATAAACTTTGGAGAACTCGAGAGAAAATAAAAAGAAGTCAATACATTTTCAGCGTCATAGTGAATGCCGCAGTACATTAAATGTACCTGCAATGTAAAACCACGAAGAAGCTCTCGAGAAATGTTCAACTAAATCAAATAAATTTTATACGTGGCTCTTGAAATCATCCTTTGTAAAGTACCAGTACAGTGAACTGTTACTGCACGTAGAACTTTACGATCGAGCACTGAACCATCATAGAACATTTTGATACAACTATAAATTGCATTGATAAAGTGAAGAATATTTCAGTTTAATTTAATAATATTAGGAATGTTACGAGGACTTTAAAAGAAATTAAAAATAATGTATTCGTGCATTTTAATTCAAAAGTTCCAAGTTTAAAAGCTTCTGAATTCGGAAGGCATCCAGGTTTCAATCACTTTTTTAGGAAGAATCCAATTTTTTGAATCCAATCCAAGTTTCTGCAGAAATCGAATGACTATCTGTTTATCAAAAACGGCAGTTTGGTATCGTTTTCAGAAAGGAAATAGGAAAGATAAGTGTAACAAAAGCTGGGTACTAACCATGAATTGTAATTTCCGTATCCTTCTCGAGCTCGTAAAGTCGCAGCGCCTCGTCAAGCTCTTGCTGGGATACAATTCTGCAAGGGTCGCCCTCATCGTCGACCCACTTCATCGTGAACTGATCTTGTCCTGAACCAGAGCCAGCCCCAAAGCCACAGATTGTCCGCATCTCTTCACGCAAGGTATCCACCGAGATTCCAGCGGTGATATATGTAATTTGAACTTCTCTGCAAGACAGATGTAATGTCAGATTCTACTTAGTGGTTTTCACTATCAAAGCTGATTTAAATTCAAATCGTACCATTTACCTAAATAATATTTAATTAAATTAATTGATTTACTACTTACAGTTTGAAAAGGATTAAACATTTTAGAACTCCAAGGTAAAATATGTAATGTACAGAACCGATCACGACTATTAGACCGCTTCACTCGCATCTCATCGGAAAAGAATTCTTGCCTTTAACATTTAATAACTCGGGAAGGAAACGCGACTTTAACTTTTGGCAAAAAGCATTGAAAAGATTAAGAAATTTCACGTCGAAAGAGCTATATGTGAATAACTTTGGAATATTCTTAATCAAGATAGAATTTAAGAAACCTAGAAGGAAATAATGAGCTAGGTGACAAATTTTTTACCCTTTTTTCAATTCCTGGAAAAGTGTAGAAAAGATTTAGGAGAATTTTAAAAAAATTCATAGCGGTACTTTAAAGTAAAAGTTTCAAAATGAAATCTAGAAACTCTAAATGAAGGGTTGCAGTACAGAACTAGATGACCAACATTTTTCCGAAAATAGGCTTTTTGTATAAGAAATTCTTAAAAAATCAAATACATGTTGTGTTAAAAGAATTTGTTTGAAATCTCATTTTTAATATAGTAATACAAATATCGCTGATTCAAAACCAGATAGCTGACTGTACGTGTCTCCCATCTTCTTCTCTTTTTTTTTAACTTCATAACCTCTTACCTTTTTCTAAACCTTTTTCTGACCATATTCCTTTTCCTAAAAATTTTTAAATACAATTAAATAATAAAATACTTCTTTTTTCACAAAAAAAGCCCTCAGTAAAACTATTTGTTACTTTTTTTAGCACCAAAGTACTAATAGAATTCCAAACTAAGACATTAAATCTTCATTTTCTACAAAAAACCACTTTCATAAGGTTTTCTTCACTGAACTTTTTATCTTACGATCAGAAACGATATTTCCTAAAATTATTATCGTTTATTTATAAAGAAACATGTAACTTTCTTGTTTTTATAGACCTTGCAGCGAAAACTCGTCTGCTACAGTGCGATACGGTTACACTAAATCCTTATTTTCCCGGAACAGAACAATTTTTTTGAATGAAAACTTTTTTTTTCTTATTCAGCCTCCTCATATCTTGGGAGTAAGTTTTTATTTTTTATTGAAATTAAAAAATAGATTTTTAGTCGCTATCCAAAGACGATTTTCAAAACCTTTGAAATTTGAACCTCCAAATTGTTCAATGATTTATTCGGAATTGGTTAACTTTTTCTAATCAAACTTATTTTTTCCCAATTCAGCAACTTAATATCTCGGAAGTAAGTTTT
>JBAGKK010506856.1:0-14292 GCA_037177015.1 Euceroptres primus | reverse complement strand
AAAAATTATAAGAAATTCATTGTATAAAAATCATTATCGACCTATACTGAATTTCCTATAATATTTTTTCGTAATGGGGGATTATACAAGGTATTGTAAAATATTGCATGGGATTGCAAAGGATTGCAGAAGATTGCAGAGAGAGTGTACACCGGATTGCAGGAGTAATTAACCCCTCGGGGCCGCCAGAAGTTGTTTACATCGCGACTCTCTGCGCATTTACTTTTGTACGTTCAGAGACTATATATACGGAGTGTTCGCTCGTCGCTTTAAATCCGGCTCAAACTGGATTTTAATAGCATCGATTTTAAGGCCGTCTACCCCCGAGCACGGCTTTATTTCAAGCGATGAGTGTTTACGAAGTTAAAAATATATAATATTTTACAAATGCAAAATTTACTCTGTAAAAGCAGGGACTAGACTTTCGAGTTGCATTGGATTCGTGTAATTATTCATGACCTGCCATGGATTCATCCAGGTTGCTATCCTGCAAATTAGTCAAGAAAGAAAGATTTAAAATCTCGTAAAATTGAACTAGTTTTTGGATTAGATTTTACTAAACTAAATCACTTACTGTTCGCTGTTGACGATGTTGTAATACTTTACTTTGAAATTGAGAAACCATTCAATCCCAACAGCAACTTGCCACCCAGGAAATAAAAGTTTGCTGGGTATTGGAGCGGGCCTTGGTTGGGGTGTGATATGTAGTGGATGGTCTATATATCCCAAAGTTTTGGTAACTTGTAAATGTGTTTCTTCAGAGTAACCATGAAGCCAGACTTTCAAACAGATTGCTAAAGATGGTATTCCTGCTGGTAGCAATTCACACATTGTTGCATAATGATCATATCTGCAAAAGAAAATTATTAAACTAATTTGATTTGATGAACTCCAAAATTTGATGTTTTCGAAAACAGCTCAAATGTTATATTTGAGATTACTGATAGTTGAGGCCTTATCTTATTTTATTTTTTTGAAAAAAATTCCAGGATGCTAGTTTCAAGTTTGAAATTTTTAACTGTTACTTAAGGATTTATTTTCAAAATTTAACATATTAAAAATTAATAAATTAAACATTAAGTTATCTTTGTTTTGCAAAATCTTAGTAACTTAAATTGGAACTTGATATAATCAATTTTCAATCAAGACAAACATTTAATTCTGGTTTTAATGAATATTTTAAAATATGAATAGACGAAGAAAGAATTTTTTGTCCGACCCCCCTGAAAACGCTCCTTTAGGTGCCTGCTTAGCCAGTGTGAAGTTGCCAATTTCAATCTGATGCCGGTCAGCGGGTGTAAAAAATTTTTGATTATCAAAAAAACCGCCATTTAGATTCTGGCACCTCTTCCTAAAAGTTTGGGACATTTTTTTGCCGAAAAGCCAAAATTCCGAGTGAGAAAAAATACCGAAAAAATAATTTCCGACAATTCAAATTATCGAAAAATTCAAATACAGGACCCTGTTTTCAGAGGGAGCCGCGGCTCCCTCTGAAAATGCGACGTCGAGACTTTAGATTCGTTAAAAATGTGCTATGTTTATTTCACTAATTTTGGAGTAAAAAAAAATTTTGTTTAAATACAGTTATTTTATATTTTGATGCGGACGTTTTACCTCGTGTGATCAAACTTCACACTCGGCAAAAAATAACCTTATTTACGCCCTTGATGCACAATATACTATTATTTAACAAATCCAGGAAAAAGATGGCATTTTTTTTACTGAGAATTTTCCTTTGATTTGAATTTTTTCTAGTTTATTCCTCTTGCAGAGTTTTAACTTCAGTTTAATAAGAGTTTCTAATGATAGGTTGAACTCTACTGATTTCAGGTGTACAGTAAAATCTCATAATTCTCTTGAATCCGCAAATGTACATTTTTTTAGAAGTGGTTTTAAATTTTAAATTTTCCTCTAAATATTAGAATTTCGGATGACATGACTCAGTTTTTAATAAAACTATCTTTTAACTTTTCATGAATTTTGGAGTTATATTGCAAGTAAACATAGCAATGTGCGCCATTGAAAGTTTCATTTTGAAACTTTCACTTTGAAAGTTTCAAAATGCGAAATTTATGATCAATGAAATTTTTCAGGAAACTTATGACCCTTCTAGAAATTTAACTTCTAGAGTTCTGTTGGAATTAGAGAATATTTTTAGGGTCCCTAACGGATATTTCATAAGTTGGTAGCAATCGTGTTGAAGCCCCCACTTATTTTTTTAATGTAAATAATTCATATAAATATACATATAAATAATATTTGAATTGAATAACAAGAATAAATTTATTTCATACTTGGCCTTTCCCATTTTTAGTTTAGTTTAGTTTATTAATGGTTAACGCCTTGATACATGGTTTTAGTACAGAGCAACTACTGTAATTACCAAGAAACGGCAGTTAGAAAATAACAAAGTTAAGTATAAAATATAAATAAGTCTTATGTACAAAATTTATAAAAAGTGCTTGAATTGAAATATTATCAATCATGATCAAAATTTCAAACTTTGGCGCTTTTGATATATGTATGTTAGGTTATGTTAGTTTTTGCTCAGTTTATTTGATATTAAAACAGTTTTTACACTTTTCTAAGAGTAGGATGTAGTTTTCAAGATGTAAAAACTAATTTTAAATGTAAATTAGGCATTTTCCATGCCATACATATTTTATAAATATCGCAAAAAATGCTAAAGTTTCAAAAGCTTCACTGATTTTGAAATTTTTCATTGAAACTTTGGGCTGAAAGTTTCCAAAAGTATAAGTTTCTGAAACGGCACATTAAAGGTGCCATCCATTTAGGTAATTTACGTAGAAAACCTCGAGTGACTGGTCACTTCGCAACCCTGATGGGCACATTGCTAAGTAAACATTTGATTAAAATACAATATTTAAAATTAAATTCTTTTCCAATGTATAATCAATGTAATTAATGATTATTAATGTTCTTAGAGAAACTTTGACTAATATTAGCATTATAGGATGTTTTCAGCGGAATGTGATCTACATATTATGAAGAACGTGAATAACCCGCTAGGATTTTTGAATTCGAGTGAATTAAAAGCTATTTAAAAAATAGCTACCACGTCCAGGGTGAAGGATTCGTTCCGGGACGTAGGATTTTTGCACCTAGACAGAATGTGTGAGAACCGTGGAGTCTTTGATGAGAAAGATTTTTGTCTTTTTTTAGATATAGCTACAAGCAAGCAGGTAGTATATTTTGTTGTGTAAATGATTATCCATAATTTTAAATTTAGATAGGACCGGGGTAAAAAATATTTTTCGGGTGCGTACGATATTTTACCCTGGGTTATGTATTGATATTATTATTAGATGTCCATTGAACAGGGGGAAAATTATCCTTTTGTCTTAATATTCACCTGATAATTTTATCAATTCACTGAGTTATTTTTAGAATCAAATGATCGAAAATTAGTGCGCGAGGAAAAATAATAGGAAAACTCGAGCACAAAAATCGGTTCAGTGTTAGGCAAGAAAGAAGATTAGCTATATGCCAAAGAGCCCCCTGAGAAAAATAGTTTCTCTTTGCGCATTTACTTTTGTACGTTCAGAGACTATATTTGCGATCCTGAATGTTGACATAGAGTGCTCGCTCGTCGCTTTAAATCCGGTTCAAACTGGATTTTAATAGCATCGACTTTAAGGCCGTCTACCCCTGAGCCCGGCCTTATTTCAAGCGATGAGTGTAGATATCACGGTGGGCTTGGGTTGAGTTCAACCCAAAAGAGCTTGCACCTCTCGTTTTTCTTCTGAAATTATTTCAGTGATGCCTCGCCATTATTTTAAGACCAAAAAGAAAAAAATCGCTGAAGGGATTGTTGAATAAACTTAATTTTTTATTTTTATTTGCAGGTTATTATGTATATTTCCGTAAAAATAACTTCAAAGTGGTGCTTTTGGGCCTTATTTCAAGCGATGAGTGTATGCTGAGTTGTCGAGGATATTATTTTTTGGATTTGTTGTACATGCTTTACTTAAATTTTGAATTGTTTACTTTGTGTATATTTTCAGCTCTGTTCAAATTAAGTCAGCAGAGAGGAATGTGTTGCAAAATCAGTTTTTAAAATACATAATTAAGTCAGCACAGAAATGTTCTGCAAAATCACATTTTTCAAAATATGGAATTGTTATTATTAACGTCATTTGGTTAGAGCAAAAAAAATTTTGAGTTGACTAAGTAGATTTTATTACAAATTTAAAAAATTATCTTGGACATTGATCATTTTGAGTCTGCAATAAGTGATCGCGAAATAAACTTTTTAGGGATTTGTGTGTACATATCCAGTATTAAAAAATTACGGTAATTTTTTCAAATAATATAAATTGTCTTAATTATACTTTAGAACGCCACTACTTTAGGTGAAAAAACCAGCCTTTTTATAGATGCCTAATACAAAATAAGATTTGTTTTCTTTATTTCCGGTGAAAAAATTTAATATTAAAAGATATGGTTTCATATTTTGAATTTCAAACTTAAATTTTTAACAGGTATTCTGTTTTTATTTTTCAATCTTGACGAATGACGTTTCTGATTTTTCAAATCCTCAGCATTTCGCGATGCAAGTGCAATCCTAACCCAATCTGATCTAACAAACTGGATCATCTGTTTACAGTTGGACCTCCACCATGTAATAATTTGGGGGGGGGGAGTTATTACTTGATGGAGGTAGCTCGGAGGGGAAATTGGAAGTTGCGCAGCAGGCATTTGCGCACACACGTATGTATCCATGTGTGGGTGTAAACTATGTTAGGTTATGTGTACACGCGAGACACCATCTGCGCAAGTGTCAACTACTATGTTCTACTATTAACGGCTAATGGTGGTGGTAGCAGATGAGGGGAATATGACATGGTGGAAGTTTTACATGATGGAGGTTGGACTTTACTGTGTGTTGGGAATCGTGTGTATATGTATGCAAAACGTGTAAACCAATCCAAACAAAGAATACAACACCACTGTTACAAACTGCTTGGATTGCTTCGTACTTGGAAAAAAAAATGAAAATTAAACATTTCAACACGTGCACAGAACAAATATTTTGCTAAGTAAGTATTATTGAAAAGAAATATCATTTTCTATATGACATTCATTTTATAGAAATAGAAATAAAATTAGAGTGCCATCAGTAAATTGGACCTAAACCTAACCTCAATTTCTGTTATAACAGGTCTTCGCGTTTTATATTCAGATACAAAAAATACAAAGGCACAAAAAAATACAAAGGTACAAAAAAATATTGATGCAACGAGAATTTGAAAGGTTGTGAAAACGAAGCTGTTATCAGATTTAATGTTGTAAATCTACGAAAAAAAATTCCAGGTAATACAACACCTCTTATTCTAAATATTTAAATATTCTTCAAAAATAACTATTTTACACAGAGACATTAAGCCCCAGACTTTGATACTGTTCAGAAAATTCATTTTTCGATTACGAATGGTTCTTAGTCGTTCAAACGTAACATTCTTAATTTGCAAAATATGAATTTAGAATTCACTGCACGAAAACTATCTCCTAATATTTTTCTAGTTTCATTCTCGTCATGCCGGACGAAAATCTAAGGAAACCGCTTATCCAAGGCGAAGATCTAAAAGAGGTCTACATTTTGATGAAGTTACAGCAACGCGCAAAGCAGTTTGATGGTGATTTTAAAGTCGAGGATTCAAAACTAGTATGCGTTTACTGTAACGAAAAGTTTGACTACAAACTCAAACAACTCCTACATCGACACGTATGGTCGAAAAGCCACCTTCAAAATAAGAAGGCTTTGAAAGCCAAACTAGTTACTGTGAAAGCAAACTACGAATCAGATCATAATGCTCAAGCTAATTTTGGTGACGCCAACGAAACCAGGAAAGTACGCAAGAAAAGACTAACTCCCCAAGAGAAAATACAAAGATACGTGAAGGAATTCGGAAATGTTCTCAAGCAGAAAAACGACTGTTTGTTTTGTACCAGCTGCAACTTTGAGCTCAAAACAACCAGAACGTCGGTTGAACGACATATTGCAACCAAAGGGCACGAGAGGAATGTCTCCCTTATAAATTTCAAAGAAAATGGAGGCGTACCTCCGATATTTCGAAAAAGACCTGCAACTGCCACCGCGGCACAACAGGAATTTAACATTGAACTTTGCAAAGTCTTCCTCGTATCTGGCGTTGCCATCTCGAAATTATCTCATCCCATTGTGCAAAGGTTCTTTAAGAAATATACAACGATGAGTATTCCGGACCATACGACGCTTAGGAAAAGCTACTTAGATATTGCACGCACAACCTTGCAAACTGAAGCTAGAAAACTACAACAGGAAAGATTTATTAATAAGGACAAGACACCTCAAACGAAAGGACAAAAATCGAAAAAAAGAAAAGGAAACGAGGAAACAGAGGACCCTCTTGTTTTTACAAATGAGCAGTTAAACTCGATGTTGCTATTGAAGAAAGAACCAAAGGAAGAACCAGTGGACGAATTGGAACATGAAGTGAAAGAAAAAAAATCAAAGAAAAGGAAAAGTAACAAGATAAACAGCAAGAAAAAGGAAGATCCTCTCGTTTTCACAGACGAGCAATTAGAATCGATATTGCTGTTGAAAGAAGAACCGATGGACCAGACGGAATCAACTGGCGAACCGTTTGAAGATCCTTTATCGTTGCCAGCAACAGAACCAAAAGAAGAACCCGCAGAACCCAAAGAAGAACATCTAGATCTGAATTTAGAACCCAATGAAGAACCTTGGGATTAGATCTTTAAAAACGAGAACTCAGACTAACATTCTTCAAGTATTCTTTTTTTATTCGTTTTTTAACATATTTTTATTAAGATAAAGTTTGATATAAATAATTTGATAATACGCTTTTATCGTTTTAAGAGTTATAAAAATCTATAGTGTTATAAAGCAGGAAAAATCAAAGATTGTGTTTCTAGAAGTCAAGAGTAGAAATTCTTTTTCTACTTCACAAGCAAAAGTATTATATCTATTATTTATTAATAGTTTTATAAGCGAGTTTTTGTACAAACCTTGACCATCCAGTGAAAACCGTGCCTCGGAATTCATGGACTTTGTTTACGTGAGTGCTCAGCTCTTCAAGCCATCGTTCGTGATTGCTTATGTGGTGGTGAATTACTGGAATGTGCTGGCAAGATCCAGAAGCGCCTTTGAAGGCAGTTGCTGCCCACAATTTAGGAAAAACTAGACTATACTTGTCCCATAAATCTATAAAACGATGGTTCAAAATAAAGTATTGTTTAGATAATAATCTGATTAATTTGTTAGCTAGTCGATTCCTCAGGGTAACTGCACAATTTATTTTAAGTTCAGAATTTTAATCAAAGCAATTTAAAATGAATAATAAGTCTAATACTTTGACTTTGGCGGTTTTCTTGTCACTAAATACTTTAAAATTAGTTTCACCTGGAGGCAGAGCGAAGTTCTCTCTAGAATTGTAGTGCCAAATCATTGGTTCCACATATTTACCAATGTAATGTTCTGCAGAGGAAAAATTTCTTTTAGGTAGCAGATGTAGCAAGATAAAATTTCTTTTATGTAACAGATGTAGCAAGATAAAATTTCTTTCATAGGATCATCCCACTTTGTCAACTTCAAAAAATCGATTTTTTTTACGGATTTCGAAAGTAAAGCATTTCAGAGATATTGTGTGAAAATTTCATAGAGATCGGAGCAGTCTAAGTATGTTCATTTCAGCGCGTTCTCCGGCGTGCGAGATGCGCTCTCGCGCAGCATATGCACTGTCCAGCAGGTGCCGCCTCGTGGTGCGAATACCGAAACACGAACCGAAAGGATCTTTAAAATTATACAAGCATCTTCCTGCTCTCGCTTAAGGGTCTCAAGAGATTTTAAAGCCTATTTATGAAGATCTAACAAAGAACGAATTATTGGAAAGGTGTTTAGGTGGCAATACGTAAAACAATAACGAAAGTTTTAACAAGACCGTGTGGGCGATGTCACCTAAACACGTATTTTGTGGCAGAGAAATGGTTGAAATTACTACCGAAACGGCGGCTTGCATTTTTAATGAAGGATTTGGGCCAATTTTGAAAATTATGGAAGTAATAGGCATAAAAATTTAATCCAGAACCGTACAGTACGCCAGCGAGAGCGACGCAGACGGCGTACGTTCAGCGAACCGCCGCAGCTTTTTTTCGTCCCAGGAAGCCAGAGAAAGCAGGAGAAACGCTAGAATGGAGGAAAATGAATTGTTTGAAGAGGCTGAAGGTACACTGTATGGTGTCGGCATTGATGATTAGCTGTAAGTATGATTTTTAAAATTATTTTTCACTAAGAAAAACTTTAAACGCGTTTTTCTCAAAACCACTTTTTTTCATGCTGTATTGATCTTCTCTCCGAAACTACTGAACCGATCCTTACGAAATTTTATATACATATTCAGCACACGTATGACTACTGTTTGTGTTTCAGATATTTCTTCTCTGAGAAAACATCCACTCAGCAGCCATGCCTTTTTTTGGAGGAACTAAGAAGATGCTGAGATTTTTAATATAAAAATTGTGTAAAATGAATTTAAAAAATTTTTTTAAGTACTTTAAGAGTGCTTTTATCGATCCCAAAAAGAATCATATGAATATCTATTATAGGAGTCGTATGGAAAATCCCCAAAAATAGCTCATTTTCGGGCGTGTAAAGTGGGATGATCCCCTATGTAACAGATGTAGCAAGATAAAATTAATCAAGATACCATTCAAAACCTGTAAGTCTATCGATCTAAGCATATCGTCCCACATGATGATTTTCAGACAGGGATATATTTCTTTAATGTATTGTGCGATTGCCAGAACATGTTCCAAGAATAAAGAGGACTTCCCATTTTTATCGGAGCTAACTCTTTTCGCACAAACAGAACAGAGTCCCATGTGCCAGACTTCATCGGCACCGATGTGCAGATATTGAATATCTGGGTGGAAACTCACTATTTGGCGGATTAAAGATTTTACAAGGGGTAATGATCCGGGATTCGAAGGACACATTGAACTGGGAAAGTGATCTACTTCCCTTAAGGATCTCCATTCATCGTGTTTTAGAACAAACTGAAAAAAATTATTAGGATTAATCAATTTCATTCGAATTTTAGTTTATAGATATTAAATTTGGATCATCTTACTTCCATGTGGCCAAAAGTTTGAACTAAAGGGATAACTGCTAAGCCAGAATCTCCTGCTATTTGTAAAATTTGACGAGCCTCTTGGGTCGTGTAACCACTTGCTAAACTGCTTGGACCATTGCTTCCAATCGGAGACAATTCCCGATTGTATGGAAATGTGTCTTCCCATTCTAATAATAGGCCTGTTGCACCCAATGCTCGTAAAAGTGGAAATAGCTAAAAAATATAAACGAGATTAGAAATATTTAATAATGAAGAAAATAATTTCTATAAAAGTTAAATTTTTTAAGGTAATTTTTAATTATTAAGTAATTTAATTTTTAATTAATATAACACAAGTGTTACCTCTTTATTATTTACTTTAATAACAATTATATTCATGTTGCATTGACCCTTTGGTATACAATACTTGGAAATGTTTTGGCTTTAGGGTCCAATAATTAGAAACAATTTTAATCAAACGTTGCGACCCATGTGGGAAACCTCTTCAGTAATTTATTTGTTTTTAAAAAAACGAAATTACATTTTCCATAATATACTGTGGTGTGAAAAAATTGTTTTTACTTTAATAATTAAATATTTGGTACCGATAACAATGAAGAAAAAACGTAGATACTTCATACAAATTAAATTGCAACTCTAATGTTGTTTTTTGTAGTGTTTGTATAAGTTGTATAATAATCCATTAATCAATCACTATTCATTAAAATATAATTAATTAATCAATTACTAGCGTAAGAGAACCAATTCTTGGCGCCTTAGCCCTATTATTGACATGACAAAAACTGAAGTGGATTTATTTAATTTTGGATCAATATTTGATTGCAGTGGATAACTAATATATGCATTAGGCGTAAAAATGATGGTAAAATTAAATTAATTAAAGCAAAACAAGATAAACAGTCGTATTATCTAATAAATTAGAGAGAGGTGCCAACAATTAGGGGGGGGGGAGGGTTGCCAAAAATTGGTACTCTTACCCTAGTTAATATGAAAATAATTTTTTTTAATTTTCTAAAGAGATTGGTTATTTCCAAAACTTTTGATTTTCTATAATATTATTCATGCACTTATCAATCTCTTGAAGAGAGATTTACTGTTTATTTTTCTTTACAAAAAATATCATTAATTATTTTGTCACTTCTACGTGGTGAATTGACTGTTAGTTTGATGATTAAGATTTCGATTATGGATCTGATATTGATTCACTGATTGCTAAATTAATTAACCTTATCGAAGTAGTCTGCTTTGAGCAGATTATAAGTCTTGATTTTAAGGGGGTCGTCTCATGTAAAGGCCGGTTTTTTGTCGCCTTTTTGAAATTTTGTTTGACGAATAATAAAAACATAGTATCTTAAGATTTTTGCTATATATTTATTAACACAAAAAAAATATATAATTATAAAAACATAGTATCTTAAGATTTTTGGTATATATTTATTAACATTTCAAGAAGTTTTCAGAATTATTTCAACTTACAATCTAAATTCCGATCGACTTTACAGCTATCGAAAGTGACTCATGCCAAAAAAATGTTCGTCCATGGCTACCATGATTCCGGCTATTCTGCTTATCAGAAATCAAAAAATCAACGGCATTTTAAACTGTAGAGCTGTGAATATAACCGAAAGCAGAATTAAGCCAAAATATTAAAAATTAAACTTTTGGGTCAGTTTTGAAAAAAAATTATGATTTTCGTCATTTTTTTCGACCTTTTTAGCTTCACAAAAAAAACTTATGCCAGATATATTAATGATTGTATTTCGGGCTAAAACTACGGATGTTCTGAACATACCATAAAAATTTAAGCGAAATCGGTTCAACCGTTTTTGAGAAATCGTGACAGCCAATTTGAAAAATACAGTTTTGAGAAAAACTATATAAAGTCGATTCCACTCCATATTTTGACTTAAAAAAATTCTTGATGACTGTTCAAATATTAATAAATATGTAGTAAATATTACAAGATACTGTGTTTTCATAGTTCGTCAAAAAAAATTCCCAAAAAAGCCGAAAAATACGGCCTTTACATGAGACGACCACCTCAAGGGATCAGTCTGGGTTTATCGTACATATTTTCAAGAAATTTTTTTTCATACTAAAATTTATTTTCACATTTCTATCTTTTCACACATAAAAATAGAGGTTTTAAACTAATAGAAAAAATTTTTTATTTTTTTAAATTTATTTATGTTGGTGATCTGACCGTCTAAGGTGAGCCCTGCTTGTTCCTCGTCGACATGAAATCTCGTCTTTGGAGCATCTGAAAACAAAAAGTCGAGTAGTTTATTAAAAAGTAGAGTTATCTCTATGGTCGGTAGTAAAATTTTTCACCCCCGATGAAAAATAACAAAATGGCGGACTTTTGAATTTTTCGACAAAGAGTCGAAGTAAAATTTGATCGGTAGTAGTGGTCGGTAGTAAACTTTTTCACCCCCGATGAAAAATGACAAAATGGCGGACTTTTTAATTTTTCGACAAAGGGTCGAAAAATTAAAAAGTCTGCTATTTTGTTATTTTTCATCGGGGGTGAAAAATTTTACTGCCGACCATAGCGACAACTCTGTTTTTTAATAAACTACTCGATTTTTTTGTTTTCAGATGCTCCAAAGTCGAGATTTCATGTCGGCAAGGAACAAGCAGGCTCACTTCCGGCGGTCAGATCACAAACATAAATAAATAAAAAATAAAATAAAAAATTTTTTCTATTAGCTTAGAAGCTTTATTTTTATGTGTGAAAATATGGAAATGTGAAAATAAATTTTAGTATGAAAAAAAATTCTTAAAAGTACGTACGATAAACCCAGACTGATCCCTTAAGCAATTTTTTTGATTGATTTCACTTTTTAGAAATATCAATATTAACTTTATTCATGCATAATAATTAACTAGATTGATAGAACTTCAAATATTCCAAACATTATTATTATTATTATTATTATTATTGCTAATAATAATGTTTGGAATATTTGACGTTGTGTTATTCTGGTTAATTACACAGGCCTACAAAATTTCAAAAAGCAAATAACCCAGAAACAAAACAATACTTATCCGAAGGTTTTTGGTGCGCTGAATCCGAATCCGACCTCACAATCGCTCCATCACATCAGGTTTTTGAGATATACTAACCCTAAAGTAAAAAAAACCAGGGTTTTTGCTATGTTCGGGATTAGATTACATCGCGAATTAATTTTTTTTTACAAACTCGTTACTGAATCTGAAAGTACCTCTCTTACTCTTCAAAACCCTTTTTGAATTTTTCAGATATTTTTTTTTTCTTGGAGATATTGTTCAATGAAGTTGAGTACTAATATAATTTTTCCGGTAATAAACCTTACCGGAAAAAAGTTCGTCCGGAAAGCAGAACCAAACCCATAAATCCAAAACCCATAAACCCAAAACCTATGAACCGATAAATAGGTTTTGGGTTTATGGGTGTTGGTTCTGCTTTCCGGACGAACTTTTTTTCGGTAAGATTCACGAAAACGGCAAAGTACTCAACTTCATTGAACGATACCTCTAAGAAAAAAAAATATATCTGAAAAATTCAAAAAGGGTTTTGAATAGTAAGAGAGGTACTTTCAGATTCAGTAACGAGTTTGTAGAAAAACAATTAATTCGCGATGTAATCTAATCCCGAACATAGCAAAAACCGTGTTTTTTTTTACTTTTAGGATATCTCAAAAACCTGAGGTGATGGAGCAATTCCGAGGTCGGATTCGGATTCAATGCACCAAAAACCTTCGGATAAGTATTGTCTGGTTTCTGAGTTAAAAATCTTATCGGCCTGTGTTATTATGTAAAAATAAAATTAATATTATGTTTCTAAAAAGTAAAATTAATTTTTAAAAAATTGCTCAAAATCAAGACTTATAAGCTGCTCAAAGCACACTGAGAAAAAAATACTTTTGAATCTGTAGCATATGCTATTATTATCTGCCAAAAGCAGATGCTCTAGATTTCAATAAATATGCTCTGGAATTTATAGCATCGCTGTTGAATCAAAATCTACTATTTTTGAATCAAAGTTTACGGATTTAAATCAACAGTGATGCTGAAAATTCTATAGTATATTATTATAAATCAATATATCTAGCTCTGCTTTTGGATGATTGCATATGCTATAGATTCAAAAGTATTTTTTTCTGCGTGCAGACCATAATGTGATAAAAACATTTTTCAACCACGTGCAGTAGAGTGATTTTCGTCTCGTATGAATTTCCTACTCGCTTCGCTCGTGTGAAAACATCATACGAGATGAAAATCACTCTACCGCACGGCATTGTAATGTACTATTTTATCTCCATTGGACCATTTGAATCTGTTCCTCATTAATTCATCAACAGAAAAGGCACTTTTTCCCTCTAATCTTCCTCCTCGACTCCAGGCATTCAAGAATTACGAGGCGTGTTCGACGAGTCGACTTTTTCTAAACTTTTTTTCATACATCGTGTAGTGCCCTTAAGTATACTGGCTCCTCCAAACATTATATGCGAATTATGTATACTCGTGAAATTCACGCTTTAACGAGAAAAACTGTGCCAAGGCGTAAAACCCTATAAAAAATACATTCGCGCATTTCTTCCACTTTGAAAGAAAAATTATTCCATTAGAATTTTTTGCTTCAAAATGTTTAATTTTGATGAATAATTAATAATTTAGTGTCTTCAATTTAATCAAATAAGAAATGAAAAAATTTAATCACAATTTAATTGACGCATTTTTATATTTTTCATTGTCATTAATAAATTGACATTCCTTATCTCAGTTTAGTTGATTTTTATTCCTTTGATAATCATAGTGAAAGTAAGTAATTTGTACAACTACATTGTAAATAGCTTGAAAAAACCATAATTTATGAGAACTACCTTTTTTTAGGAAAAAAAATTAAAAAATAGCTTTTATTTATAAAATGATGGAAAAGTCAAACCAGAGAAGGAAAAACGGAAGATGAATTCTATTCTGATCCTGTCAGTTATTCCTGAATAAATCATCTGCAAACAATCTCTCATACTTTACGTACAAGGATCCTCTCAAATCAAAAGTCTTCTCTTCTTAAGATCCTGGAACATAAACTGCCAAATTTATTATTTAAGAAAAATATCTTGCTTTTTATTTTAATTCTGTTAATTGATATACA
>JBAGKK010506845.1:0-14295 GCA_037177015.1 Euceroptres primus | reverse complement strand
TCACCATATACATCAATAATTCTGGTTTTTTGAGATGAATACTAACTAGCAACGTATTGGTGTAACCTTTTTTGATGATCGGAGAAAAATTATATCTTTTGCAATCTTGCTCTTTTAAACTAAATCAGTGTGATGCCAGTGGTGAAAATGGCCAGAAGAGGCTCACTTTAATGATGTCAGTTAAAATTTCATTAGAATTTATCGAAATTTTCACTGATTTCCAGTGTAGATTACACTGTCCCTCTTCTGGTTATTTCAACCAGTTTAGTTTCATTGGCTTTGGTTCGTTCACAACAGTATTGTCTTAGTTTCAGGAAAGCAATGAGATTTTTGACATATTGCAAGTCAATACTTGCAAGTTCAATTTCGTCGTACTGAGAGTGTATGGACACGAGCATTGACTCTCTGGTATTCCAACATGTATCATTGCATTGCTCCAGAGTCTTCAGCAGCTGACTGCAAGGTCCACTCTGCTTCATGTAGATGACAAGAGATTTTGCAAGAATATAATAATTCAAAACTTTGGTTCAAAAGTATTGAACAAAAGTATTGTTCAGAAGAGATAGGGAACAATTAAGGCGTATGTCAGGGAACTTCGATGTAAAAAGCACCACTGATTTATGGTTTATTAGTTTTAGTATAATGTATCGTCACAGTCATGTACGAATTTTTTTACAGTCGTCAATCCACATATTTGTCGTCATAGCACACCGTTAGTGTTCAAATGCATCCATAATTTCTGGTAGAATTTTCGCTCGAAAAGCATCCGCTGCTTCTTTTATATGTCGCGATACAGTAGTGGGATATGGAAGCAAATTTCGTGCAGATACATTTCCAATTCTAGATGATAATTTGATCAATTCCTGTGCCAAGCCCAGAACTCCATCACCAGCCACGGTTTCAAACGTTTGGAGATCCTTCGCGCAGAAGTCCACACTTTTAACTATGACCTTTTTATATTCAATTAGAATCTCAAGTGTATTAGCTGCTTCACTAGGATGCATGGTCTAAATCAAATAAATTGAAATAATTAATTTTCATAGTTACTATAGTTCTCACGTATAGTAAACATTCATATAAAAAATTGTTGTTGATATGTGTTAACTTCATTTTAAATTTAATTCAGGTTACCTTTATTTTCTACGATTCGTATCATCCTTAGTTCTAATAATATTTTATATCATAATCTTCCGAATAAATCCACTGTATTGTAATTTCTACTGTCAGCACCTAACCAAATATTGTATTCTATACATAGGCAAAAACAATGGGAAGGCCAATGCATCTAACTTCACTTTTATGCTAAAATATTATTCTAAAAGATATTTACATAACGTTGAATTTAATTTAAATACAGACCCTCTTAAAGTCTTAAATACAACTATTAATTTATTGGAAAATGATCATTAAAAATTCATATTATTCGTATTTAGTATACAGACTCACTACGGACATCCCTTTTTCATCATTTAATTTATATTTCGATAAAGCCGTTTATTATTCATGGAAAATGAAAATTAATTATAAAAAATTATTCAAACTAATGCAAATGAACGTAATTGTTCAAAATTTTCATGATTTATAAAGAAACAGGCCGGGCCGGTCCGGTGTAAGTTTTCCACGGGTCGGGCTGGGCTTGCGTTTACAGTATTTTTTTCGCAAACGGGCTGTCAAAAAGCCAGGTCCACGTCCCGTGCACTGGGCTGAGCTGAGTTTACTCGGTCCGTGTAGGCCTCTGATTCAAAATAAAGAAAGTCACTAAAAAAATGGACCTAGGTTTTGGTTAAAACTAAATCGATAAGAAAACTTTTAGAAACTAGATTCTACAAACTACACGATATTGTTTCGCACTTTTAAGAGGTCTAGCCACCTTGAGCTTATAAAAAATTTTTTGCATTTTCTTAAGGTTTCAAATATGAGGTCAATTTATTAAAACAAAGGGTAGTATGTAGTTTATATGAATCGAGACACCGTATGTAACTTTTTCCAAATAAAAATTTTCATTATTTTGATGTTTGATATTTCTTTATTAGCCGAAGCTAATTACAGAGTGACAGGCTAAATTATAAGCTAAATATAATAATAATTAATAATAGTGCATGAATTAAGTTTATTATTAAGTAATTATTTTTGTGTGATATGGCAGTCGTAACGTCTTAGCACGTTGTGCTTGAATCAATGTCAACTAAAAGTTGTTTGCTCTTGGGATTTTCTTCTTGATTATATTTCTGTAGCACTGAATGCACATTTTAACACAAAAAATAAAAAATCGATCGGACCCTTTTCGAAAAAGTGAACCTGATCGATTTTTTTTCAATATTTTAAATTTGCAGTAAATAAGAATTATTCTGCATAAAAAAACTGAGTAAAAAAGGCTCTTGGAGAAATTTTTTAATATGATTAATTTGCGTTATATGGATGCATTAATAGTACAGTTGTGTAGTTTACGAATATCTACAAAGAACGCAAAATAATAATTTTTACGAAATTTTGCCAAAACCTTTTTTTACTCAGTTTTTTATGCATAATAATTCTTATTGACTGCAAATTTAAAATATTTAAAATATTTTTGGTAGTACAATGTTCATGCGGTACTATGGAAATATAATCATCAAGAAAATCCCAAGTGTAAAACAACTTTTAGTTGAAATTGATTCAAGTACACCGTGCTACGAGTATATATTCAATTGAGGAAACACGCTTAGGAGCGAGTGCACTAAAGACAAATCTAGAGTAGATTTTACAGTTAATGTTTATGTTGACATCAACTATCACGAGGAAATCATTGAGCATTGTTGATATTTTAACCCTACTTAACACACTTCATTTTCACTAATGCCGTCACATCTCTGGGTCCATTTTTTCCACCCCTCTTTATTTTCTTTTCTAAGCTCTCAAAAAATCTGAAAAAACTCGCTTCTACTTCTTAACATCTCTACTACATTATCCAATAGCTTTTAGATTTAAATGTTCAAAGATTTTTAAAATAAAAATCATAACGTTTAAAGAAATATTTGAACCTGAAATATCATTGTTTCAAAATGGACCCAAGGGTGTTACAGAGGGTTAAGAATCGGAAAATTAAAAAGTTGTACTTTGTTTGTAGCGGTTACGTAAATCAATTTGATTTTGATGGGTGTCATGCTGAGACACATGAATGAAATATTTTTTAAGTAAATCAGGACATTATAAAATATTAGCTAATACTCTAAATATAAATTATATTGAGCTCACCATTCTTTTATCCTGCAGTGTCAAGAACACATGAACATTTTGTAAATACCGCATTTTCGGATTACTGTTATCGAATCAGGTCGAGAAATATCAAAACATGAGATTCGAACATTTTCATCCTTACAAAGCTTCCATTAGAAGGGTTCGTTCTGGGCTTAAAATGTTGGGTATTTATACGGCTATACTTATGCCCCTATACGTAACTCTATACCGACAAAGTAGGCCCTTTTCTTCTGGAACGGCATATATTATGATGTGCTGAATCCATCCTAGTAAAAGAAAAGTTCCAACGACGTCCCATTGGAGTCCTACCATAAGTACCAAAAAGAACATACTATGAGATAGTGATGTGCAAAATGACTTCGGGTCGGGTCAGGCTGTCGGGTTATTGGGTTGTCTGGCTAACCCGACCCGACCCGAAGTTCAATTAAAAAATTTCCAGAAATTTCAGGTAAGTTTCTGGAAATTTCTCCAAATTTTTTAAACCCTACGAGACCTGTCGGGTTCGGATTTTTTAAAATTTTGCACACCCCTTGTACGAAACGACTTAGTACTAAAGAAATCGCCAAAAAAGTTAATTTTTTTCTTTAAGCAAAAAATAAAGTCAATTCCAGTTGCTCCTAGGACATGATTATAGTATCGATTGATTCAACAGGGGTCATATTATCACCCTCAACTCAAATCCGAACATGGTCATTTTATTCCCTAGCTTAAAAAACGCGAATATCTCCTAAAGTAGATCCAGCCATAAGGGCGCTTTTAATATGAAAAGAGCATTTTTAAAAAGGGTACTTTTAAAAAGGATATTTTTATAATACATACTATAAACTACACGCTCTGAAAACCTCCATATTCTAAAAAGAGAAATTAAGCCTTTAATATCTATAATGGAGTCCATCGTAAATTTGATGGAAATCTGCCATCTGCCTCTCCCTTGGGTTTCATTATTTGAGATCCTTGATTCTTCTTATTCGCCAGGAAAAAATATTTCTTCAATATCGCTTTGATAATCTTCATTTTCTTCATTTCCAAATAAATTATTATCTTAATTTTCAAATAATTCATTTTCATTATAATCCGGATAATCTTCTTCATTTGATTAATCGAAATTACTTATGTTTTCATCAATGAATTCATCCTGATTATTTTCTCTAGAAAATTCTGGATCTGAATCCTCTTCGTCGAAGGACTTTTAATTTTTATCTTGTTTCTTTTTCTTTTTAACATTTACAAGTAGATTTTTAAATTCACTTTTATCGATTTCTTTGCGAGGTCTTTCTCTTTTTCCCTTGATTTCTTGGGCAGTAATTTCGTAAATTTCTTTAATTTTTCTCCTCTTGATTTAATTTTCTTGACTTATTAACTAAGATTTCAGGATTATTTTCGCTTTGTGATTCAGATATATTTTCATGATTTCGCATATTTCTAGAATTTTCTTCTTCTTGATTTAGTTTTCCTGACTTATAATCTAAAGATTCTTGATTTTTCTGATTTCGTAGTTTTCTTGAGCTGTTTTTTCCTTTAGTTGTTCTCTTGTTTGCTTATTAACAGATTCAGATTTATTATAATATTTTTTATTTCTTTGAGTTCGTAATTTTCCTTTTGTTACTACAGCATTAACTTTTGCTTTATTAGGATTCTTTGATAAGAATGTCCCAAAATATTGAGATAAATAGTCCTTGACTTGCTCAAAAAATTTCCTTAAAATTTCCATATTTTGAGATACTTGTTATCAAGTTTAATATTGTTGTCAGAATGAGAATAATTAATTCTACAACTCTTGATGAACGTGTCTCATCTTTTATAATATTACCGTCGTTCCTAGAACTTGTTCCTGGATTTGCTTTAACAGTCCTATTTTTAATAGCTTCGTAATCAACTTCTTCATAACATAGTAAATCTTCTTCATCAGATTCCTTGTTTTCGTAAATTAATCGAATATCGTCATAATCTACTTCTGCATAACACGTTAAATCAATGTCACTTTCTTCTTCTGATGTTTCATCGTCATTACTTAAAATTTCCTCTTCGGAGCTTTCATCGTCCTGACTATCTGATTCTGAAAATGTTTGTTTTATTAAATTCATATTGCTTTTTTGTTCGTCGATGACTGGATTTCTCGAAAGGGCGTTGGCATTAACATTCATTTTACCGACCTTGTAAATCATTTCAATTTCATATTCTGCTAATTTTAATTTCCATCTAGTTACACGCGAGCATGAATCTTTTGAATTTTGGAACCATATTAATGATTCGTGATCAGTGACGATTTTGAATTTCCTTCCGTAAAGGTAATGATGAAAATGCATGACACAATATAGAATTGCTAAGGCTTCTTTATTGTACGTATCATATTTTTCCTCGTGTTCATTTAATGCTCTCAATGCGTAAGCTATAGGTTTATCCTTTCCAATTTCTCCTCGCGACTAAATTCCGCCTATCGCATATCCGGACACATCAATTGTGAGAATAAACGGTTTGTTAAAATCAGCCTTTTGTAATAAAGGTTCTTCGCAAAGTTCATTTTTCAAAATATCAAACGCGGCTTGCTGCTTTTCTGTCCGTCTAAATGGTACGTTTTTCTTTAAAAGTTGTGTTAAAGGTACTGATTTCTCAGAAAATCCTTCTATAAACCTTCGATAATATCCGGCCAAACCTAAAAATTGTTTAATGTTTTTAAAACTTTTTGGAATCGGAAAATTTCGCACTGCAAAAACCTTTTTGGGGTCCGGTCGTATTCAGTCCTTGTCTATTATGTGTCCTAAGTAAAGTAAGTATGTATCCTGGTAAAGAAATATTCATTAATCTTTTGAAACAGCTCGGAGCCTTCTTTAATCCAAAAGGTATTCGTTCAAATTCATAATGTCTATACGGAGTGGAAAATACTGTTTTATGGGAATCTTCTGGACTCATTTTGATTTGATGAAAACCGGTTGCTTAATCAAATACGGAAAAATATTCCGCATTTCCAAGACTCTCGAAGATCTCATAAATGTTATAAAGCGGAAAGAAGTCTGTTATTGTTTTTTCATTTAATTTTCGAAAATCTAAATCCGTACGCCATTTTTTATTTCCTTGAGGATCTGCTTTTTTCGGTACGACGCAAACCGATGTGTTGTAAGGAGAGTACGACGACTTAATAATTTCATTTTTTAATAACTCATTTGTTTGTTTAAATATTTCCTCTTTATGTGTGGGTGGAAATCGATACTGGCGCGTGAAATAGGCTGTTCGTCCGTTGTCGGTGTTCTGTGTTGGAGAACTCTTGTTACGCTGAGCCGCTCTCCTGGAATGTGGCACCTATCCGTGCTGTTATGGATTAGTTTATTCACGTGCTTTAATTCTTCTGCATTTAAGTTATTGAGACGGAGTAAATCTATAATTTGTTCAGCTTTTTCTTTACAGGACACATTATAGATTTTATTGGGTTGAATTAAAGAATCCCCTGAATTTAGAAAATCATTAAAAATTTCTTCCGCAGGTCTAATCACATCTAACCCGATTTCTTGTTCTTCATCAAATGATTGTTCATTTAATTCTTCAAAATCTTCTAGAGTTACTTTTCAAATTGGTATTTCTACTGGATTCATCTGATTGTTTGGTATTTTTACGTATGCCTTTCCTTGATTGTTTGTTACTAAAGCATTTCCCAGAAAGATTCCTAGCCCTACAGATAATTGCGGAATATTTCTTCTTCCGGATTTTCAATAATTAAATAATGGTTAGAAATTGACCTTTCTGGAAGTAGAACAGTGTCCTTAGATGTGAAAGGGCATTTTCATTTAATTCCCAGCATTTTGTTACGTAATTATTTTAGCATTATTATCGATAAAAAATTCCGACCCTAAAACACCATCATCGTCTACTGGGACTTCCTTAGAAATTATATTGAAAGTTGTTAAGCATCCAAAAATTTCTATTTTGACCTGTTATAATGTATGAACATGATGTTCATTAATTCCTGTTAAGCGAAGTATTTTAAATCGATTTGTCGGTGTCGTGACATCAAGTACATTTTCTTTTAATAAATTTATTCATGCTCCTGTGTCGATCATCTTACGCACGGGGTTCTTGGATAATATTTTCGTATTGAACTAAATCGAGGAATAAAATTATTTTGATTCGGATAAGTATTTCGCGGTTGCTGGGGTCCCCACATAATTCTATCCCTATGTTGGAATTGTTTCCGATTCGCTTGACCTGACGGGGGTATCCATTGATTTTGTGCGGGCAAGGGTGTATTATTCCCCCGCTGCTGACTCCCTTGCTTGGTACCCTGCGGAGGTGCGTACGGAGTAAATATGTTTGGATTAAGGTGTTGAGAGTATTGATTAGTTTTTCCAAGCATTCGACAGGCCAGCGCAGAATGACCTCTCTTATTATATATCTGACAAGTTTCGACTTCTCCCTGCGTAAGATTTACTTTGACTGTTTCCTTACCATAATTTTTATTACTTTTATCTGATTCTTCTGATTTTTGTTTGCTAGAACTTCCTTTTCTCAATTCTGCGGCAGCATTTAATTTACGTTCTACTTCAGTTGCATCATTTGTTACACCCCTAAAAATCGCTCCTTTCTTACTCGAATTTCGATTTCCGGCCTCAATCCACGTAAAAAACATTGTATTATTTCTTTTTCTATCCCTGCTTGAAATGTCCCATCTAATTCTCCGTCATTATTTGCCCTGTACGCGTCATAAATTTGGTCGGAAATTTCTTTTATTCTAGTTGCGTCAGATAATACGCTTTCTTTTTCTCATATATGTATATTTCCGAGTTCCCCTTGTAATTGATAAACCGTTTTTGATAGGGAACAAATCTTTTTTAGTCTTTTTACTAATTAGTAATGTTTGATGAGGAAGGAGTTAAAGTATTATTAAAGAGATTATTTCCAGATTTGGATACTTCTTCGGATTTTACGAAAAGATTATCGGTAATATGAGCATGGTACCGAATATGGGATAGTAAGGGACGTTCGTCTAAAGCAGTCAAAGAACTTCCCTCAGAGATTACTGTATAATTCGCTGGTGTCATAAAATTCTGATATTTATTTATGAAAATCACTGGAACTAATTATTCCACTGTCAGTTTGATGCTTTTCAAAATATTCTAAAGAAGGAGAACCCTTACTTTCAAAATTGTTCTTTTCGGTTACTTTGTTTTGTTCTGGACAGCTTTCATTATTAATTAAAGTATTATTTTCTGATTCTGAAAAAACTTTACTGATTGCTCCTAATCGCTTTTGAGAGACCGATAAGGGTGGATTATGTATTACTTTATTACTGACAAAAAAAGGATTTACTTCTTTTTCTTCTAAATCTTTTTGCACTTTCTGCAATTCTGACAGTTGTTTAGCCTTACTTCGGGTAAATATACGGTTAGGACTTTTATCGGGGATGAGTCATATTTTTCACAATACATATAAATATAAGAAATAAGAAGAGCCCTGATCGTCAGTTCCTTTTTCTTTTTTTTCCTTCAGATTCAAAATGTTTTTTTTTTCAATTAATTCCTAATTTTTCAAGATTCATATTCCTATTTTTCAGATTTCCAATTTTCAAATTTTTGAGTTTCAGATTTCAGATTTCGCTTTTTGAAAGATTTTGCTGTTTTTATAGATCAGTTAGCCTTTTTGAGCGATTACTAAACAGCCGATGCACCAAAAATATAAAATGGATCGGCTGGTGCAACAAAAATATGAAATGGACTTTGTTACGTCCTGAATAGGGAAAAACAGAGTCAATTCTATGTATCTAAGACTAAAGCTGTCCTGATTTATTTACGGTGCGGAAGGTTGCGAACTAAGGGAACAGGTAAAAGGCTAATGGATCGGTGGTTCACTCTTGAATTTTCACACAACATCAAATTTATTTATCTATTACATTTGTTAACGTGCAAAAGGTGGTGTAATCTATAAGTGTTAAAGTGTATTAAATACTTTGTTAACGCAAATAAGGAAATCTGAATCTTTTGATAAGGAAATTTAATTTCACTTGTACTGGAATTGAGAATTTACGATGGGAACTGGAAGTGACGATCTGGTGTGACCTTTGCTCATCCCTCAGTTTGTTCCTGAAGAACAAACACAACCATTAGGGAAGGCAGATGACATAAAAGGAGGTATTGACCCAAAACCTGCTTATTAACCTGTATTGATCAATGAAAATGGGTTGACTCGAGGTCTGGAACTGTCAGGCAGTATCGGGCGTCTGTGGCAGCGTTGTCTTAGGGTCTGGACCTGGCAGGCAGGAACTGGTATCTGCGGCAGCGACAGGAAACCTGGCGGATGACCTCAGGAATTGGCAGGCAGAAGCCTGTGTTGTTGACAGCGACAGGAAGCCAGGTGGATGACCTCAGGTACTGGCATGCAGAAGTCTGCGTTGGTGGCAGCGACAGGAAACCTGGTGAGTGACCTCAGGAACTGGCAGGCAGAAGCCTGCTTTGGTGACAGCATCAGGAGACCTGATGGATGACTGGGGAATTGGCAGGCAGTAGCCTGCGTTAGTGACAGCAACAGGAGACCTGGTGGATGACTCAGGATGATTCATGAAGTTCTCAGATGCGGCTTTTCTGGATTTTCAGGTCTTAAACTATTTAATTGATTGAAGCTTGATGAAAAATTAACTGACTCTTGGTACCAGGAAAATTTGAAGTATTATCCGGACCACACCCAGTGAAACGGAGAGATGAGAGAGAAGGTAGTTTCGACGCCGCGACCAAGAGTGCCCATGCACCCAAGTTGCGCTCTTTATATATCCTGGGGGTGGTCAAACACCCAAAGAAGGTATCCTTCTCTTATTCTCGTAGTTGAGTGGTAGAATCGATTTTAAAACAGCGACAGGTAAACGGCGACAAGTAGGCGCCAAGCCGTTGCCATAGGAGTTGTTTGTGACTTTAGATGAAATCAATACCTAATCCGACAACGAGCAGGCGCAATAAGTAGGCGCCAGGCCTTCGATATAGGGGTTGTTTTCGCCCTTTGACAAAATCAATACCTAACCTGACGACGAGCAGACGCAATAGGTAGACGCCAGGCCTTTGGTATAGGGGTTGTTTCCCAGTGACTATTGATCGCAAAGTATTTTTTTATTCGCATTACTAATATTCTGATTCTATTAATTCCAATCTTAATTTAATTATCTGACATTATGTTAATTAATTTCCATATTTGCGTTTGTCTATTACAAACTGTCATGACGACATGACACTAACTAGAGTGATTTTTAAAAATTACCATTTTTATCGAACAGTACAATTATTTGAAAAAGTTCATTTTTTCGCAATAGAAAATCGGTTTTGAAAATAGGGGTTAGGAACGCGCAGTACTTAACAGACAGGAAGGCTTTTCGTGATTAAACTATTTTCTTTTATTTGGCATTTAAATTCATTCAAATTAGTTTAAATTTTAACTACAAATTTTATTTAGTTTATTATTTTTTCATACTTTAGAGTGAAAAATGGTCTACTACAGTGCGATATCGCCAAATATAACATTCATTTTCTCAGAACTGAATGAAAATTTTTTATTAAACTTTTCTTCCCTGTGTAATAATTTAACATCTCGGAAGCGTGCTCCCATTTTTTAAAAATTAAAAATTAAATTTTTTACCGTTGCTTGAAGCTATTTTTAAAATAAATTAACATTCTAACCTCCAAATTCAATTGTAATTTTCTCCAAATTGGGTAACATTTTTTTCACATTTTTTTTTTTGTAAATTGAACATGTTAAAATTTCTTCAGCTTAAATCGAAGAAATATGTTATTATTTGATTCTCATAAAAAAAAATTTGCCTGGTTCTTGAAGTAGAAAAAATTGTGAATTTCTCTTTCTTGAGAGATTTTAGCATCTTGCGCAAAACCAAAAAAATTTTTTTGAAACTGCTTCTACAAAAAATTAGGCATAATTTTTCGCTCGTAGGAAGTGTAGTAAAAAAATTGTTCAAAATGCAAAACTTTTACCCCGCAATGGTCAAATAATAACTAATTTCAAAGTTTTTTTGTTGTCCTCGATTTGTCCTCCCCAAAGGCAACTTTTTCACACTGCGCCGTTTCAAGTTTCGAAAATTTTGGTTTTTCGGCCCACCCTAATGCCCAGTACTTTTGTGGTTCTGGTGATGGGATTTCAATGATACTATTGGATTGTCATTAATACTGTATCAATGACAAATAGTCATTGTCATTGTCTAAGTCAGGGTACAAAATTTTACCATTTATGGATTTGAGTTGAGGGCGATAATATGGCCTCTGCTAACTCAATTGATACTATAATCATGTCCCGGTAACATCTGGAGTGGGTGTATTTTTTGTTTAATGAAAAAAATTAGCACGTGTGCTTATGGCGCTTGCCATCTTCAAATGTAATTTTCTTGAAATCAGGTTGTTTGAATTTTCAAATTCAAAAGTATCCTGACCGGTCAATTTTCAAGCTAGAGGGTTCGTTCTGGGCCTAAAATATCTGGAATTCACTTGGATACACGCCGCTGTGCCGTGTATATCGGCTGTAAAGGCCCTTTTCATATGAAAGTCCACATATTTCACCGGGTAATGTTTTCTTTCGATTCCGGTCGACAGGCGAGCAATATTTACACGAAAAGTAGAATTTTTCACGATTTTTCACTACTTTTTGAGATTATAAAAAAACTGGGACCTGATGGAGCAAAATGGACGTTGGATTCGGATTCAGCGCATCAAAAAACAAGGAAGTACAGAGATCTAGTCTCTCGGACATCACAATTTTTTTGTGTGCCTGTGTTATTAATTGTATAACAAACTAAAATGGTATCACAGCTTCTTAGGAACGAGATCACTTTACAACTTTACATTATGATGGGGTCAAGTGAAAGTTTCAACTTAAAGCACTATTCTGCAAAACTGTTTAAATTTCTTTTTAATCGAGAGCGGTCCATTACACAAGTAATTTTTTATAACACATGCATCATTTCAGCCCTTTTTCATACTTACTAAGCTGGGCTGAACTTCCACTTTTCACTCCCTAGGGAGTAAAAAGTGGCGTCATAGACAAATAATGAAAAATTATACATCTGTAAGCTCGCATTTTGCAATAATCAACCCCCTCACCGTAAAAACTCTTAGGAAATTTTGGTTGTCTATTTCTACGGAAATTTCCGTAATAACAGGTTGTTCTTACGGTGATTTCCGTACCAATAGGTTATTTATACAAACATTTTTCCGTGACAATAGACTATTGGTACGGAAATTTCCGTTTAATTAAGTTTTTCTTACGGAAATTTTTCCGTAACAATAGGCTATTTTTACGGAAATTTCTGTAGCAATAGATTATTCTTTCTGAAATTTTTTCGTGACAATAGGCTATTGTACCGGAAAATTGCGTAACAATAAGTTCTTCTTACGGAAATTTCCGTAATGGTAGGTTTCAAAATCAGATATGAGCAGAAATCATGTATTTGTTATAAAAAATATCGTATCTGCCATGGGGGAGGGGGACTTTATCGACTTGTGTATGTTTTCAGTACGAGTCGAAGGCCAGTGCGTAAATGCGCACTCGTTTCCGACTCGTGCGTGCTCATCTTCGACTCGTACTGAAAACATGCACTCGTCGAAAAAGTCGCTCTTCTCCCCCTTGGTGCATAATATACTATTATCGTAAATTCTCGTGACATTTACATAGTAATACGCATACCGTTGGAAAAAATAATGTAGAAAGTCTAGGTGCTCAAGGCTGATATTTTGTTATTTTTGAAGAGATTTGTTTTGACGCATTTTGTTATTTTTTGACGAGTTCTCCTGATGCGACTGACGTTACGTTCTAAAACGATTTTTGAGAAAAATATAGAATCAAAAAAAATATTTCTTCTCATCTGATCCGGCTCAAAACTGGACAAGTTTTGGACATCATATGGGACTATAATTTCTCCAAATTTCGTGACATTAGCTCAACTCGTTTGCGAGATATAATTAAAAAGGCATTGTTGACATACACACTCACACATCGGACATTTTTTAGAAACCTCATTTTCGGATTCCTGGGGTCGAATTAGGTCGAGGAATGTCAAAAAATGAGATTCGAAAATTTTCATCGTTGCAAAGCTTCCTTTATGAGGAAGCACTATAAATGTTTGGTATATAAACATAAAAAAAAAGGTTTCCAAAATACTTGTTTTAAATTTCGCGCCTTTGGTATCTGTCGATAAAAAAATTCTATGACTGTTTCCTACGAGCATAATAGAACTGACTGAAAGTAAGAGGTTAAACTCGATTTACTGCATACCTCGAGTAAGTATCCTCACCTATATTAGTTTTCAAAGAAGCAGTATGTCGTACATTTTTTAAATTTAAATTGTTCATATTATTGTACCTATTATTGTTGACATTCATCTGTTCATATTGTTCAAATAAACCGATATAAACCGACGATCATAACACCCGACAGGTCGGACGTTATAGCCGAAAATGCGGAACCTTTGAATTAATTTAATATAAAATAATTACGTCATTAAAAAAAGATTAAGAATGATTAAGTATGTTTCCGAATAACTTAAGTATATATTCCGATAAAATAAACACATCAATATTACGTTTTATTCATCCTTTAAAGGATATTCAGTGTAACGCACACCATAACGCCCGTCTCTGCCCTATATACTGTAAAAAATTCATTTTTTAAGTTTAAAATTTTTACCCATTACGCGCAGATAAAAATTCTTGAAAATAAAAAATATCGATATTTTGAATTTTTTCAAAGTTTGAAGTTTTTACAAATTCTGAAAAATGAATTAAAGTGATTGTGTAATGCACCATACGCTAGCGTAATATAATTATTTATGATAATTCATGAGATCAAATTTTTACTTGATCTTGAACGCTTGTGCTATTACGCAAGGCCAGTCGCATCAGGCGGACACGTCAAAAAATAACAAAATGTTGTATCGCGAACACTAAAAATGATCCAGTTGAGTTCATATTTGGCATGAATTGTTTTTTAGGATCTAACACCATATAAGCCTTGAGCACCTAAACCAGTGTTTTTCAATCTGTGGGTCGCGACCCACAGGGGGGTCGCGAAGCCTTACTCGGGGGGTCG
>JBAGKK010506834.1:0-14295 GCA_037177015.1 Euceroptres primus | reverse complement strand
TTTTTCTTGCAAAATCAGAAAGAGCACATGCGTTTTACCAAAAAGGGGTACTTGCATTAATGAAAATGTGTTCCTATGCTAAAGTTCTTAACGCAAATGGTTTTTCTTGAATATCTCCGTTCAATTCCAAGAGCACTTACCTAACTTTTTACTTTGGACGACAGTATATGACCCTTGCAAAATCGAAATCTTCATGACAAGCAAAAGATTAATTCAGCGTACTGTGACATGACTTCAGTTCAGGTGTATCGATCTATAATTTCTAACCCTTGGCAGAATTCTCTTGGGTGAAAACGTTATGGTTATACTGCTCAGAAAGCAGAATACGTATTATATGTCGTGATGGAACTGTATAAGTAAAGTTATATCTTTACTTTGACATTCTGTATTTTCTGTAATGATACATGAATTAAAAATATTTTAAGAACATAAAGTAACCTTTATACATGTATGTTTTTATAGATTAAATGTTCATTTATAATAAAGGAAGTTCTCTTTCATTATCGCGACAATTTTGCGTACATCAAAGTTTGTTCAGGCAATCTAAATCTATTCTCTCAACTTCAGTTTACATACTGAAGTTATATCCCCACAACAGAATGATAATTTATGATAACCACTGTGCAGGCGATAGGAGACAAAATCCTTCTTGCACTTTAAGGGAATTGTGAGAGAAAACAGTAACTTTCAAAGTTCTATTTGTTAGAAACTGAGATGAAAGCTGTCTTATATAAGTTGAATAAATCGCACTTTTACAACGCTTCTTCCTGCTTCTTTGAACAGTTTCTCTTTGAATTTTCAAAAAAAAGTTTAATATTCTCACAGATAAAAATAAATGGTCAATTAACATCAATTAACATCCACGCATTTAACACAGGAACTGCAATTTGGGATGTTAAACCGTAACAATTAGATATCAACTCGTATCATCTTGAGTACACACAGATACAGTAAAAGTTAAATTGAGGTACTGATAATGACAATTAGGGGCTGTTCAAAAAATACGTAACGCTTTTGGTATATCTGTGTCTCTCTCAGTTTCAAGTGAATTATACACACCTCTCTCTTGCCCACCCATGTAGAAAGATTCCCCGGAAAGTACATCATCCGCGAGCACTAGATGACTACACAGAAAATCATGTGCACATGCAAATGTATTTATAGGTGTTAGGTCAACGTTTATAAACTAAGTCGTGCACCAGGTTGTTAAAATGATAATCTACTGGAATTTTTGTGCAATTTCGGCTTAATCGATAGCATGAACATCTTGAATGGTACTGGCGATGATCTGGATGAACCAGATGTTAAAATTAAAGATGTTAAAATTATAATCTACTGGAATTTTTTTGCAACTTAGGCTTAATCAATGACACGAACAACTTCGATGGTACCAGGTGTTCCACCAGGTTGTTGAAATGATAATCTACTAGAATTTTTTGCAATTTCGGCTTAATCGATGTCATAAACAACTCCGATGGTACTGGCGATGACCTGGATGAACCAGGTTGTGCACCAGGTTGTTAAACTGATAATCTACTGAAATTTTTTTGCAACTTGGACTAAATTGATGTCATGAACAACTCCGATGGTACTGCTTGCATCGGGTCATAAGCGTGCTTAACCTGCAACTAAATATAAAATATAAATATAACTAAATATAACCAAGTGTTTATATTTATATCTGTAAAAATGATTTTATATACACAATAATTTAACCGCGACAATTTTATGCTAAATTCATCAGTACGTAACTTCTTTGTATCGGTCATAAACCCTATATAAATAAATTACTTACTAAAATAACGCTCTCTGAGTTTATTTTAGTCGTGCGACGATAAAATCAAAAGGCAGTTCGCTCTTTTTTAACTTATGAGAAAAAAACTTACTCTAAATGCGTTTAAAAGACGTGGTTGTAAAAATATAATACAAAATTAAATTATTGTATTTCCTACAGTCGTATTGTATTGTATTTAGACAGATTGCTCTATTTTTATAGAATCTCTACTCTGTCTCTTAATGTTTATAACTTTAATTTAAAAATCGCGAAGAATAAAATAAAAGAGCAAAATTTAAATTACAGTCTAATAAGAAATAATTGTAATTATAATAATATATTACTGTTTATTATTATATAGAATTATTATCAAATAAATTATTAATATATTAATAGATTAAGCCTAAGTTGCAAAAAACTTCCAGTATATTAACTTTTTAACAACCTGGTGCACGACCTGATTCATGGAGGTCGTCGCCAGTAACATCGGAATTGTTCATGACACGATTAAGCTTAAGTTGCAAAAAAATTCAAAAGGATTATCATTTTAACAACCTGGTGCATGACCTGGCTCATCGAGGTCATCGTCGGTACCATCGGAGTTGTTCAAGATATCGATTAACCGAAGTCGCAAAAAACTTCCATAATATTATCATTTTAACAACCTAGTGCACGACCTAGTTCACCGAGTACACTGCCACTGGTGCACGACTTGATGCATCGAGGTCGTCGCCAGTACCATCGGAGTTGTTATTACATCGATTAAGCTGAAGTTGCAAAGGAATTCCAGTAGATTATCATTTTAACAACCTGGTGAATAATCTAGTTCATTTAGCTTGTCGCCAGTACCATTGGAGTTGTTCATGACATCGATTAAACTTAAGTTGCAAAAAAACTTCCATTTGATTATTATTTTAACAACCTGGTGCACGACCTGGTTCATAAACGTCGAACTAATACCTAAAAATACATTTGCATGTGCACATGATTTTCTTGTAGTCACCTAGTGCTCGCGGATGATGTGGTACAACTCTACAACATCAGCTTACTTGTGGTAACCATGAGGGATTCACAGACTCTCATGCTGAAATAATTTCTCCAAAGAAGATGTGTTTTGACACCTAGTGCATTCGGAATATTTCTTGAGTCCACGAATGTAACAGTCGGGAATCGACCGGAGCCAAATATAAATTATTTTCGTTTCGTTTCCGTTATTGGCCGAAATTTTCGGCCGGAAATTCAATGGAATTTCCTACTGGAATTTCCGTGGAGTACTTTCCGTGGAATCTTTCTACGTGGGCAAGCGGTACGTATTATTTAAACGGTCCCTTAGGTACTTTAGGTGAAGACCTATCGATAAATGTTAGAAATATGTAAAAAAAAATTTCATTTTGCCAACAAAATGAAGTTAAAAGCAGGATTAATCTTATGTTTTCTGTAACGTGTGATTTTTTTAAAATAAAAGATCATTTTTAAATATTTAAAAAGTTTTCTATAGATTTGAAACATAGAAAAATGTATTTTCAAGAAATTGAGAATGGCAACTAGGTAATGTCCAATTCGTTTTTCTTCTCACCTGCACTGACATTGTTTTTTTTTTTAAGTTGGCAAATCTTGAAAGTGTAGCTAATAAGGACTGCTTGCTTCTATAATTTTCTTATAATTTTCTATTTTGAATCCTATTACAGAAAACATTTTCTGTTCCTCCTGTAAAATTTTATTTTACATCTAGTTCTAGATGGCTGTCCTTCTGTTTAACATCCATCTATCTGCACATTTACTCCAAAAGGAAAAGTCATAACTCACAATTTGTCATTCCTACAAACTCCAAGATGTGAATCAATTGCTGTACATAAACATAATTGAGTGTTTATCGGAACATTTCTGGTGGCAAGAACAAGATTGATGTCCCGGTCTTTTCCTCGCGTCATATTTTACGCGCCTTTTCGTGACTTTTGCACTTTTTTAAAAAAGTATAAAAAGCGTCGAAGCAAAAGCTTCTATTATCCTTTTCTACCAAAAAAAGAACCTAACTTGTTTCTTGCAGAGGGCAAGTTTTGAGAAACCCTCTGAATCGTAACTTAAAGTCGTAAAGTGCGTTTATAGCAGGCAACGTCATCTGGTAAAGACTAGGCTAAAGTCGTTTTGTGGAGAGGTCACCTTAACTGAACAGGTGAGCGTAACTTAATGAAGCAGAGTACACTTTTATCGCCGTACATTTTCAAGGGTTTCCGCGCTTTTAATGGTAAATTAGCGAAAAAATCTTTTACTGCGGATAAAGAATTTAACATTTAGTTACAGTCAAAACATTTGTCTGATTTTTCAATGACAGCTCCTGTCTTTCGTTCGAGAAAATCTTTCTCTTCAATTAAGATTTTCAATTTCATTATATACTCTCTAAATCTGAATTAGTAGTTTTCTACTAATGAAATAGTACCGAATCGTTTACGAATTGCTTTAGTAAGAATTTCTACTAATTTTTAGTAGAAAACTACTAACTAATGATAGAAAACTACTAATTCACGTAGTAAGAGTTACTAATTTATTTAGTAAGCCTTACTAAGTGAATTAGTAGTTTTCTACTAAAAAATTAGTAGAAATGCTTACTAAAGCAATTGGTAAACGATTCGGCACTATTAAAAAAGAAAGTAGACAAGATTCTGAGAAAACCTCAAAAAAACGAAACTTCTATCTTTAATAGGTTTCGAGCTGAGATCATTTTAAAAAACCCGATTTTTTTCGATTTTCAGCGAAAAATCACTACTTTAAAAAAAAAAAGTGTGTAAATTAAAACCTATCATCTTTTCAAACAAGTGTTCCACAGACGAGTGAAAGTAGACTCCATTTTCAGTAATTTCATCAAAAGAACAGAGTCCTTTGTCTAATAGGTTATAAGTTGTGACCTCTCAAAGTTGACCATTTTTGCCTGTTTTTAGGGGCAAAAAAAATTGAATTCCATTTTTTCAAAATTAGTCGTTTCCGGTTGAATCTACATTGATGGCGTCACAGGATAAGCTGCAGTAAATGAAATTCTGCGTAAATAAAAAAAGCGTCTTTTACTCACATTTGTTTGGAATTTGTGAGTTTTCAAATATTCTATTTTTTTCACTTTTTGACAAAAAAAACAAACGAAAAGTTATGTTTTTTGAAAATAACTCGTTTCCTCTAAATCCCTTTAAAAAATGCCTAGAGGATAAATTTTCAAAAAACGTAATTTTTCATTTTTTTTTGTCAAAAAGTGAAATATAAATTGAATTTTTGGAAGCTCACAAATTTCAAGCGAATGGGAGCAGAAGACATATTTTATTTACGCAGAATTTCATCTACTTTATTTTATTCTCCAACGCCATCAATGTAGATTTAACCGGAAACGACTAATTTTGAAAAATCGTAACTCGTTTTTTTCCCCCTTAATGTACACACTTTTTTTTTGAAAAGTAGTGATTTTTTGCTGAAAATCGAAAAAAATCGGGTTTTTTTAAATGGTCACAGCTCGAAACCTTTCAAAGATAGGTTCGTTTTTTTGGGGTTTTCTCAGAATCTTGTCTACTTTCTTTTTTATGTTTTGACATTTTGCTCAAAAATGCAATGCGGATGGTCCGCCACAGAAACGTGATTTTTGGTACTTTAACCCCCCCCCCCCCGGGTTTAGGAACTGACCTGATGTCGAAAACTTAGGGTATCAATAAGGACCACCAAATGAAGCGATCCATGCAAAAACATTGCACCCCGCAATTATTCTGGAATTTCAGGCTTTTTTCCGACGCAATTCCTGGACTATGTCTTTACTACAGCATACGAAAGGAAGAATAAGAGAAAAAGAGAGGGAGAGAATGGTTGAGTAGGTGGAATTAATGATAAGAGCACATAAGATGGGACCCAAGGTAAACTAACGTAATTGCTCTTTATGAGGCTTCCTCTATTTTAGAAAAGAAGATTAATCGAAAGATTTTTGCAAAAATAAAATTCTGTGAAACTGTATAAAATCTTAACGTCCTCTGACTCCTTTCGTCCTGCAGGATCGTTTTCGTTAATTATGAATATCCGTTTACACAAGTGTAGCATCGACAATTCTCCTTACATTATATAGTTACAGGCAAGGCATAAATTATGACCGGATAATTAAAGTCAAGTTATAATTGATATTTCAATTAATTAAATTTCTGAATTTGTATCTTGTTTCTACAAACCACAGTATGATTGGTATACTTACTTATACCACACTTGGAATTCATTTCTCGGTACTTTATCTTTATCTTTGTCGGAAGTTCTCAATTTTCCTTTAAATTATTGCTGAGACTGCAGTAACGATCTTGATCTGTGGATCGTAAGATCTTCTATTCCTTGAAGCAAGTGTATTCGAAGGTAAAATCTATTTGAATTGTATCAAGAATTTGTACTGTGTATAAGTGAACGCGAAAAATATGGTCATTTATGTATATATAAAGGAAAATATCAAGTATTACTTATTGTACCTGTTGGAAATATTAGCATATTTTTTTGTATTGAATTTTACATAAAAATATACAATGTCAGTGACCTCATCATTCTATTTTTAAATTCTCCTTACTAATTGCATATAAAGAACGTTTTTTGGGCTATTTTATTCTGTTGCTCCCCAGGGAATACTACAAAAGAAAGCGTATAAGTTATTGCAAAGCAATTTACAAGAAAAAGTTAATTTCATTTGTTCTTTCCGGATTCGAGGAGGCGGAATGTTTCTCTCAGAGGACCTTCTGAACACCAAGTATCATACACACTTGGGGATGTGAAACAGAGCATTCTTTTGCAAAAGATGCGTTCAAGTTTTGATTATATTTTTAACATGTTAATTATTATTGAAAGATGTCTTGTAATAAATTACATAGCCTTAAGACAAAAAACTGTTGTTTTTGCATTAAGTTGAAGAGTCGCCATTTAAATTTAAATAAAATTTCAATAATTCCAAATCTTAGATTCTTTTAAGAAGAGATCAGATTGAAAGCTTCAAGCCTTCGAGTAATTTTTATAGCTTGAATTTCACTCAAGTAACTATCGATGATAAGAAAAACGGAAGTAGCGTTGTCGGTAGTAAAAAAGAAAAAGATATGTTAATTATTTTCATACCATATAATTTATTAGCGTTATCCTCTCCAAAAACTATACCTCCAGGTACGTTAATTCATCATGAGATGAAAGTAAGGAGAGAACATTGTTATAAGATCCTCTTTAATATATTTTAAACAAGAATGTGTATAGGGTAAACGCGGTGGACGGACCGGAGACCAGTACACCAGTTACCCTATCACATCATTTGTTTTCATTCATTATTGTCTTTACTTTACTATATTTACTTTATTGCTTACAATAGAATTTAAAATATACAAGCTTAATTTTCCACTATAGCAAATGTATAATTTATCTCTACAGTAAAGCACAAGGAGAAGTTAGAAAATACCGCGATAATATTCCTGTATAGGTAAGTTAAAATAAGATAAAACGATAAAAGCGATATTAATGTGATTCACGACGCCATACTCAAGAAAGGGTAATAAAACAAGACAATATCTCACGAGAAATATTAATAACATTCACGATCTTTCGAGATGTACCAAGATAATGAAGAAAACGCTGTAATGGGCAGATAAAGCTGCAGAGTGTTTTTTTACGGTACTCCACAACGGTTGTTTGCAAAATATTGTTGACTTTCGTGCCTTTTTAGCACATTGTTAACTTTGGTAATGAGATTGCATTCAAAAATTTTTCTGCGTTTAAAGCAGGGAAACTCACTTTTATTTGAAACTTTTTATTACTTCACCTGACACTGTGCTCGCACCCCAATAACTGGTATAATTATATTCTTGAGTGCGTACTTTCAGCATCTCTCACTTTTAGCGTAGAAATTCTGGCTGCCCTGAATGAAAATTCAGGGCAGCCAGAATTTTTACTATATTGTATCTGCATTTTTCTTATCTCTGATAAGCCAATCAATAAAGCAAACTTAATATTAAACTTTGTAAATTTAAGCATGTAAACGAATGGCTCTGCTAAGAAAATGAATCGCAATTAGTTACGGCCGTCCTAGCCAGCCCTATAAAAAAAGATTCTATTGAAATCAGTCGATTCCAATATACAAGAACAGTTGTTTAATTAATTTTGAGGTTGCTCGTATAGTTTGATAAAGAATTAATAATATAATATATTCTTTCATATATACACTATTAGAAGAATTTTCAATTACTTTAGCTGAAGCTTTGTATAATAATTATTGTAACTGAATCAATTTTTAACCACAGTAATTGAAAAGTGATTGAAATTTCAAGAATTTGCTATCAGTGTACATATGTATATTCTCTATAATTAAAAAAAACGCTTCTCGCTTTCTGATTTCTCAATTTCTTAATTGCAGAATCCAGTCGCTACAGCCTTCGAGATATTTTGGATGATCTTTGAACCTATTCTCTTTGGTGTAACGGGAACCCAAATTAAGATCTCCGAACTGGAAGGGAAAACAGTCTATTTGGCAATAGGATGTCTCGTCGCAGGTATTGTGATTCGCATCATAGCCACGATTCTCGTTGGAATTGGTTCGAAATTAAACTTGAAGGAAAAAGTTTTCATCTCCTTTTCGTGGATGGCAAAAGCTACCGTCCAAGCTGCCCTTGGACCTGCTACTTTAGATTCCATTGACAAACAAGACGAGGAACAGGTGCGTTATGCTGAAACCGTTTTAGCGATTTGTGTTCTTTCAATTTTGCTCACTGCACCTGCAGGAGCTATTATCATATCTCTCTCAGGACCAAAACTTTTAACGAAGACCTCAGCACCAGTGGCTCCAGCAGATGGTTGGCGGGCGCGTCGGCCTTCGATTCGCGACATTACCATCATCAATGAAGATCCCGACCTAGAAGAAACTGCCGAAGATGGGAATGGGAATGAAAATGGGAAGCCTTGATATACCTTCAGTTCAGCTTGACTTGAATTCAAAGAATTAAGCATAGAACAAAGGAAATCGTTCTGGGGAACCTGGTCATAATCCAGATTCTATGCTTTCATAATATAGAATTGTGACATGTTGGAAGACATGTCGTATTTTTCATTGACCCTCTATATGAAATCGTTGATAATATTTCATTGGCTATGGGGTATATTTCTTGCTAAGCAGATCTTGAAAAATAGACCCCATAGCCAATGAAATATTATCAACGATTTCATAATATCGGCTCTCTGTTTGGAGCATCCTCTTTGAGAGACCTTAGGATGTTTCAACCCTTCATAAATCTATATTTCATCTGAGCAATTCTATTTACGTCGGCTGAAGAGAAGAACAAAGCCTATTAGGAAGTTGATAATCAGTCTGAATTTCTTTAATTGAGCTGAATAGCTTATTTTCTGTACTTGTTTTTTATTCCAGTGATATATATATATGCCTCTACTACATTATTAGTTGGGATAACTATTTTATTAGTAAGCTTAACTATTGAGTTTGTTGCAACAACAATTTTAATAGTTACATTAACTAATAAAGTTTGTAAATACCAATGTAGTTTATCCCGCTACTAAAGTAGTTGGCTCAACAACCCATTTTTTTCAGTGCTCAGCGAGTAGGTAGTCTTGTTGATTATTGATCTTCTCAGTAAAGGTCACAAATCGTTATTAGGGTATAGATGGACCTGAACGTGAAAGAAATATGTAACCATATAAATTAAGATCGTTCTGGGGTGTATCTTTGGTTATTTTTCGAGGCTTTATAGGTAGTAGATCTTCGGAATTGACATGCTTCGAATACGTGATACATGAACGCAAGCGTGCTTGTAGATAATTGTAAATAATTATACATAATTAAAAATATATACAAAAGTTTATTTTAACTTATGCTTGGTCCTAGACTATAATAAAAGAATTATCGATTATCGAATTGAAAATTCGGCATAGCCGTGTGTTTTACGAACTGTTCTGAAGAAAATGTGAAAAAAGGTTAAATAAAAATCATTTCTCGATAAAGAATAACTTTAGTCTTTTTTTTTCTCTTTCCCAAGACTTTTCAGAAAATTTCGATTGTTTCAAAAGGATTTTAAAAAGATCCAATTTCAGTTTCAAAAAGAATTTTAGTGAAGTAGAAGTCAACAGATCACCGTAATATAACATAATGGTAGAAAATAGTTCTCATATAATTCACACACGCACATACACACACAATAAATTTTACCTTCTGCGCATAATTTTAAAATAGGCCAATATTTCTTAAATTATATTTATTCTTACATACAGAGATATAGTTTATTTCCCAAAAGTCTCCATCATATTTAAAAAATGTTTTGTATAAATATAATATTTTGAACAAAATTTTTTCACATTATACGTACATAAAAAGGACAACTAGGATGAAGTAGGCCCCCGAAAAATGTTCGAGGTGCAAAGTTAATCACTGGTATTAATTTAATGACTATTAAGTACAATTAGTAATAATTGGTCTTAATTAATAATTAATACGAGTGATTAACTTTGCACCACAAAACATCTACGGAGCGCTCTTCTCGATACACAAATCTCTTTGGTAAATACATATACGTATTTCACATTATTAAAACATTATTTTCGACCACAGTGTATTGTCGGACATTATTGTAATCCGCAGCGACATTATTTTGATATGAAGCCGATCATTAAAATAAAGTTTCATATTATAATAAAAAGCTTAATATAATATTTAAAGATATTCAATTCTACATATTACCAAAAATGACATACTCACGCGAACATAATTCTATATTTTGGTACGCGATATAAATTGAAGTTGGAATTCAATATTTCTAATCACCTTAAAGGTTTTGTATTCATTTTGAATTACGCCAGGCGACGAAATTAGTCAAAACTGTTGTGTTACTCGAGGACTTTTTTAGTCTATATGGGTTTGTCATATTACTCGCATCACTTGTATCTTTCCTTTCGAGAAGTCTTTGGCGCAAAGCATTGTACACTCTTTTTTTCATTATAAAAAGTACAAATATGAAGACACCTTGAAGACAATTAATTATGTCGAAGACGATAAAAATTTGATACTCCGCCACATGTGGGACAAAATAATTCATGTAATTTGATATGACTTCACATATCCAAGATATGCCCATCACAATGAATAGTTTCACGTTCATGACTAATCTGTGAACAAATTTTTATAAATGAGTTTTAAGGTATACATAAAAGGTAATTTATTTTCGATATTGTGTACTAAATCATGTAACATACACCACCAGTCAAAGGTGGTGTATGTTACACGATCATGTGTAACAAAATTTTTTCAGAATATCATTTCTTAAGTTTTTCTTTAAAGATCTAAGTAACATTTTAATTTGGGTTCTCATGATGCATCAAGTTTTATCAACGCACGGCTTCGTTTGTGGACATGTTTCACTGCTTCCGAGAGACGACCAAGTTAAATAGAAGTGTCTTTTATAGTAACTTTGTATAGACAAAGACAAACGAGCCATTCAGCAAACTGCAAGCTTCATGAGTTTATAATATGTAAAAAGTAAAGAAAAATAATGAGCTAATAATTTTCTGTTAACACTGAAAGAAAACTTTAAATATCTAAAAAAGCGTAATAATTATAATGTAATTTCTGCAACACGTAAGCAGGTTAGTATTACAGAAATATTTATTGAAAATTGGATAGCTGTTATCGAAATGAGAAGAGATTACAAAGGAGAGATTGTTATCTAATTTATATTATGAAGAAAACTTCAATGCTTAAACAACTTCAGTTTGTTAAGGACAAAGTAGTACTTCCCGCGCTACCTTCGCCATTAATAAAGGTACCAGCCCTGTTCTGCTTTCGTTCCTTTCGAGCTCAAACGAAATTAACGAGGCTTCCTTTGCTCGAGCAAGTCAATAAATATTTCCCTTGCAGGATCGATCATCAAACCTTACATTTTACATAGGTATCTGTTGCAAATCTGGGATTATCAAGTTCAGGTACAGAAAAGACTATTAAGGATAAAAGATGCAGGTATTTTTTCTAAGAAAAAATTCAACAAATTTTAAAGACAACTTTCACACAGGGATTTGGACTCGAAACCAAAATTAGACCGTTACGGTTCCAGGTGCGGTTACAATTTGGAACGGGTCCACAACTCGTTCCGGCTTGTACCCGGAACGGGAATTATGGGTTCCAAATCCTTGCGTTTCACGTCTTTCAAAATACACGTGTTGTCATGGGAAAACAAAAGAAAATTATACCGATATTTGGATAAAATTTATCCTGTGAAGTTAATATTTGTTGCAGTTCATATTTTTCTCCCGAAGTCGAGGTAAACTTTATCCTTTGTTTTTTTTTCTGTGAACTCTAACAAGCAAGGCAAGAAAAAAAGAGAAAATAAAAGAGGTCGAGCAGATTTAATCCATTATTGTCAGAGGAAGAAAATTCCCCCAAGGAAGTTTGAATAAATTTCACGTACTTCTGGATTTGAAACGAAAGTGAAAAGCAGAAGAAAATATCGCAAGATCGATTTAGAGTAAGTCCAGCAAATTTAGCAATATCGTCGAAAATATTTGAAGATAAAAAATAAATCTTGTGTAAATATCACAAAATGAGACGTAAATAGCTTAGTTCTTTATGAAAGACCGTTGATCATCGAAAATCAATAGCTTTTCGACGTATAATATAATTTGGTGGTCGCAAGCTCAAACTTGAGAGGCATCAAGAACAAGATTTCAAGATTCAATACTCTCGAAACTGAAAATGATTCAATTTATAAGTGGCCTACTTTAGCAAAGTTCCTTTATGAACTTGTTATAAATAGATAAATGTAAATCTTTTGTTGAATATTCTAACTTTTGCGCAACTTTGATTTTTAAGCAAGTGTGCTTAAAAAATATGTTTGCTTTTATTGAGAGAAACTGCAAATAGTGCTTTTATGAAACTGAACGTTTGCAGTTGAGGGAATGTGCGTAAAACATAAGCGAAAGAGAATCAGAGAATGAGGTGGGGCCGTGGGGGTCGGGGTGGAGGCGAAAGGGCTGAATAGAGAGGGATCGGTGTCACCGCAGTCGTCTTCAGATAACGGCCTTGCCCCAGGCTCCGAAGAGCCTAAAGCTTGATCCGTTTCCCTTTAACTGAGAGTAGATTAGGAAGCTTCCAGTATCAGAAAATCGGTCGTTTCCTCGTGTGCTTAAGGACAAACGTTGATCCTAAACTGATACCCAAGCTCGTAAAGATCTTGCGAGCGAAACACTTACTTGTCCCTGTCAGCTTCTAATAGTCTTCTCTGGTCTTTGGGCTCTACCATGACCTTTCTTATCTGGTTTTTCACTTTGTTATAATTCATCGAGGTCAAAATAAAGAAAACTAGGTTCACCAACAGAATTATTGTCACTGGTCCAGTGAAAAAAATCACCTCACCGATGCCTAATCCACCTGAAAAACATCAATAATGAGATACACACAATATTGAAATGTTGATATTCACAAACTTTTATTTAATTTAATGTTAATTTAAGTACAGTTTAAAGAACTCAAATCGTTTTAATTATATTGCACTTTAATAACTATTATTCTATTTTGTTTAGCTCTCTTCTCTAGATTTTACTTGACCCTTTTAACCCCTAAGGTGGGATAATTAAACATTTTGCTTTCCTCAATTGGAAGTTTTTCTCTAGATTTGTAGATTTTACTTAAATACACTCTTTGCCACCAAAAAATATACAGATTGATTGTTTAAATATCTTGATATAACAAAAAGTAAATTTGAAAAATTCGAAATATTCAATAATTTTTATCACAGTTTTACGAGTAATAACAGGATCTCTATTGTCCATTTTTTCAAACATTGGGAAGTATTTTATTGATATAAATCAATAAAATGTCCATAAGTATCTGCAAACAAAAATTTTCATCAAGAATTTTTTAATTTTGTATTCTTTCGTTTAGAAGTAATTTTTTCAATTTTAGACATTTAGCAATATTGTAAGTATCAATTTTATTCATTTTGATGAGATGAATCAATTGAACTATTTAAAACCCGTCCTATAATCAACTGTGTTTATGATGTACATATTATGTAAATTAAATTTTTTTAACGTTTGTATGCGAGAAAATTTTTTAATTTTGGAATTTGACTGATCAACATGTATAGAAAAACCTCCTATGAATTGAATTATTAAATCAGAAAATTAATTAAAGATTATATTATTATTATTATTAATAAAGGAACCTTTATGAGGAAGAAAAGTTTTATTTTTTTATATCATAAGTTTAAATTTAAATTATCAGTATTAAATTTCATATTCTTATTTTAATCCCTATTTTCTCCCTTTCAGAACCTCGCGAAAATATATTTTTTTCTCAAAACGATAAAATACGTGTCTTCTTATTTCCTTTGAAAAACAACACATTTCATAGACGACCGATTCTGTGCCTTGAAATTACACTGCCTGCCTGATTTGAAATGGATTTGGTCTAGAAAAATATGTGCGTATATTTCGGGATATCCTGAGGATATCCCATGGATATCCTTTTGCTATGAGGGTGGAAACAGAATTAA